>JAWWEN010045498.1:0-46921 GCA_035582955.1 Sycophila texana
CTACATAAAATACGTTTAACTTAAAATACGGAAGTTATCACTTCTGTCGTGGGTCCCATGACCCACACCTTTTTTTTAGAAAAATTCCTAAGTTTCGTACGAAAAATTACCATAGTACATACTAAATTCATCAGATTGACGGCGTGTAACAAAATTGCAGTGATACCTTATACAAAATTTACTAGAAGATTTCTCGATGAGTACTAAAACTCTTCCTCATGCAAGCAAACCTTAATTCGGTTCGGCTATTATAAATGGGTTAAATAATAAATTAATATAGAATCCAAATTTTCGTGAAAGATGCAATACAACATTGTGATTTTTTCTAGTTTACAGGCAAACTCGATAGTATTGACGAAAAAGTGCCAAGGGTCGAAGGCCTAAACTAGTTTTCGTCGCCCACTGGCGTGAAAAGCAGCCGGACTCATAAAGGTACCATTGTTTTATCCGGTGTCGCTCGAAAAGGTTCGCCTTGTCCGCGATAGCCGGGGAAACCGATAGAACGTGTCTTATATTTCCTAAACAAGAAAGCCAGATGTGGGCCTTCTACAAATTCCTTACACAGTAAAATCAATGTATCAACCAAGTTAAAAAAAAAAAAAAAAAAAATACTGCGCACTCACTTAAAAAAAAACTGAAAAGAAAAGGTACTTGTTTCTAATTTTACGAGCACCAAAAGCACGCACACATTTGAAAATCCGCGTCGCTCCGATAACGTTTTCTCTTTAAAAGAAACAAATATTAACGCTTCAACCGGCTCACTTTACCGTCTTTTCGCGAGGAATTCGCTGGAAATTAAGTTGAAGTACTTATCGATCATTAATCGAAGCCTCGATACGAGCCGTCTATTAATCACGCGCCATACAATGTGTGGTCGCTAACGTGTAATCACCGCGGTAATAAATGTTTTTTTTTTCTACCGCCTGCAACACTCCGGCTGTATTTGGCGAAAAGAGATAGGATCGGATCACCGGGCGATTGAAGCGCGCGATCGATGAGCGCCCAGCGGGCGGACTAGCACGCACCTATAGACCCCCCTCATTACACCCGGCGGGGACCTTTATAATTTTTGCATTAAAGGCTCTCGCTGTATATGCGCACAGTCGATGCTCGCCGCGTGTACGACTGCGGACGCGCGAGTGTATTCATGAGCGAGGGCGATTCATGCGTTGTACGTATACGGGAGCGGGGATTATAAATAATGCAAGCCACGCTGCAACATAAGATGCTACTTTGTTCAAGCTTTGTAACGAACTGTGGGGTTTTAATTGTATCGAATGAAATTTTAACGTTAAGAAATTAATTTAACGGGTTGCCATATTAGAGCCGACGTCGGTTTATTTCCCGAGGCTTATCTTTTTTATTGAATTTGGGTTTTAATAGGCTCGCGTTTTTTACCGAGTTGTATAATTTATATAGAAAATACCAGTTTGCGCTGTTAAAGCGCTTGCTCGTTCTTTTTGCTTTGTCATAGAGAAAACTTTGTAACGTTAAAAAAAATTGTTTTGATATACAGAATGTAAGTCGATGTAATTTTTTTTTCACTATTAATTAAATTTTTATTTGACAAAAATGTTTATAAGTATATAAATAATTAAGTTTTTTGATTAGATAAAGGAAATAAAATCTAATGAATAATAAAAATACATTTTATTTGAGGAAACTATACGTGCCAATGAATTGGCAGTGGTTTTTTAATTTATCGTGATTTTTCGATAAAAATTTCGTGATAAATCATTTTTGCTAATGTCTTTAAAGAATCCTATTAAAATCAGTGATCTCTATAAGAAAACATTCCTCTAAAGCAGTGGGCAGCGTTTTTTTCCAGCTTTAAAAGCGCGCACTTGAGAAAATAGAAATGTACAGTAAATTGGAATAGTTGAAACATCAATATCAACTGTACGCCAAGGAAGTCCATACCGTACAATTATCGGGTAAGTAATTTTAACGCCAAGAAACTAGGAATTATTATTTGCACCATGTAGCAGCTGCCGTTTCCGTGCAAAAAACGCATCTCCTCGAAATAAACAGTTATGATAAAAAGTATCTCTGCCAGGAACAATTGGCAGAGGATCAAAATTAACTTTGTAATAGGTGTAAGACATCATTCGACTTTTATGCGCTTCTCAGCCGAGCCAAAAGAAACTCGAACAAAAAAAGAAGAAAAATTGCAAAAGCGGAAATAACGAAGCTGCGCACGTGCGCCGCCGGCTAGCTTAGTGTAAGTGCACATACGAGGAACGTGTTCTCTCGCGTGGAGGCTAAAATAAATAAAGCCGTGTAATTGCTCACAATGAGAAGCATTACTACGCGTGCTCTCGGCGCGTCGCTTCTCGAGAAATGCATCGAACGTTGGGGAAACTCAGCCGCGCGGAGACGGTGATATAAGCCTCGCACTCGCACTCACAAAAGTCGTGAAAAAAAAAGGAAATTTTTTTTCGTTTTTCGCGGGGCCGCGTCGACAAGGCTGTCTCACTGCGGTTAGCGCCTCCGGCTCGATAAGAGTATTGCGCACCGTTGTGAGTCCAGTGGCGGCTGACTTCATTTTTTCTTTTTCTTTTTCTTCTCTCTTTTTTTTTTTTTTTTGTTGTTTAAGCCCTCACAGGGTGAGTAGCCGGTCGAGAGGAGTCGCAGAAGGCCTGCTATGCGAACAACCGGCCGATCGATATAACCGCGAGCTGTGATAAAGAGATCGATAACCGTGGATTTAGTAGTTCCGATGCATGCGAGGGTTAAGCGTATAAAATAATGTAAAAATTAAATTTGTTTGAGCGGTGTAAAAATGCAAGAAAATAAAGTTTCTTCTCGCACAGCGAAACCATGTAATCTATACATGCAAGAATATTGAACACTCGGCGTAGGTATTTTTTCGCTCGATATATACATACCGCCACCGGTTGCCGTAAATCGATACAACCGTATACCGTATAATTTGATTTTGAAACTCGAATCTCGTGGAACGAGAAAGAATTTTTTCGACTTTTTAACTAGATGGTTTTTTTTCCACCAAATGTATATTTTCTCGTATAACGAGCAATAAGAAACTTAGAAACCAGAAAAAACCCACGTCGATATCGTGCATTCAACTTTTTTTTTTTTTTTTGTCGATTGCACGTCTTGCAGAACAAGAAAAAATGCCGACACTCCACGAGTCCAATCATTTTTCCAGCTTTCCGATCTCCTATAAACTAACTGTTTTTTTTCTCTTCATTTCGTGCACTTCATCGGAGATCTCCAAGTGGTCGCGCGCGAGCTAAAATTTTCAGCCAGACGCCGTGACGGGAAATGCGCGCCGGCGTTGACGGACGCGCCGCACGCGCGGATAATGCATCTGTGCTTGCATGTCGCAGCGCGGCTCCGCGCACATACGGATGCGATGCGATGCACAGTTGCCGGCGGCGGTAAGCGTAAGGTCGCGCCGCGCGCCAAAGACGGATGATACGCGCGCCGAGTAGGCGAGCGCCGCCGCACACATTACTGCTACTTTGTATGTCGGAACATAAGAGAGATGAAGAGGCAGAGAGGCTCGGGCCGTGATTCCCGAGGCGAGTCGGCCGCGAGTTGCATACGCCGTCGCGGGAGGAGAAGCGGCCGAGACGCTGCTGCACCGGCGAAGGAAGGAGGCGAGCCGTAGAAAGGGAAGCGGGCGGTGGACGAAGAGTGGGAGTAAATTAATGGAATTAGAGACGAAATTATTAGTGTGCGAGAAGGAGGATAGTGGAGGTAGATCGGGAGGAAGAGAGACGGAAAGGAGTATAGAGCGCGAGTGCAGGAGGGAGCGAAAGCGTATACATTGTCGACTTGTGCTCGCGCGCGCGTATATATACACTTTGAAATTCCTGGGGTCCGAGTGGGACGCACACGAGCGACTCTGCGTGTACGTGTGCACTCGCGTGCGAATCTCGCGAGGTCCGAACGACTTCGAGAAGAAACCAGAGAGAAAGAGAGAGAGAGAGAGAGAGAGAGAGAGAGAGAGAGAGAGAGAGAGAGAGAGAGAGAAGACGGTGATTTGGTGCGCGAGTGTACTGTACACGCGGAAGCACACGCGCATCGACGTTAAACCGCTTTTACACGCTCGAGCGTATTTTTAACACACTCCTCATCCCGCTCCTCTCTTCTTCTCTCCCTCTCTCTCTCTTTCTCTCTCACACTCCCTAAAACGCAGTAATCGCGAGTTCCTACGTAATTCTCAAGATTTCAGGTTTTCGACTCGGTGAGGGGGGGAGAGGCTCAGCTCGAGAGATCGCCGACGCCGAGGAGTTCGTTAATTTTTAAGTGCATCGCCTGGTGGACATATATCATGTTTGCATCAATACCTTAATGAAGCAGCAATTTCAGAACTTTTCTCCTGGAAGATTGTGTAAAAAAAAGTCCGCTCGGCTGGAAGACAATTTTCAGCGCATTTGCACGCACTCTTGGGTATAAAATGACACCCTTGTGAATGTCTTTGCAGATTCGCGAGCAAATTTAACAGAAAATAATTTTGTTTTTGTTTTGAAGCTTTACTTTTAATTAAACTGTGCGTTGTTTGCTACCTAAATGGATTAATTATAATCCATTTAGATAGAAAACAACGTAATAAAATTATCCAATGAAGATAATTCTTCATTGGATAATTTGAATAAATGATTTGTCCTTTGCGATTATAAGCAAATTGTTGCAATTTATTAAAGTAACTATTTTTTATATTAAATTTCATCAGATTTGTGCAATTAAATTCGTTATTATAAAAAACTGCATCAAAATAATGCGTTAAAAAAAAGAATTTAAAATAATGTAATCACAGTGCTAATAACGTTCTACACTAATGAGTTAAGTATGAGGCGCTCAGTTTACAGTTCTCTAAGCAATTAATAAATTTGCATGGCGACAATTTACAGTATCGATACTTAGAGATAAAGTTAGACTCAACGTAAAAAGAATCTCACAAACATGAATTAAAATTAAACATAGTCTCTCGATCATTTAAGATATGTAAAAAAGTTAAACGAATGTAATTTGCAAAGATAACATTATTTTTAATACATCTATCTATCTATTATATACATTTTTAATATATCTATCGGACTGCTTAGTGCTTGTCCCAATTTTTATAAAAATTTTAATTTTTAAAATGAATTTATTTATTGAAATAATTATTTAATAGAAAAAAACAAAATAGATTTAATAGGCCCTGATAAGCTTTAGACAAAATAAAAGCTTTTTTGCCGAAGCCTAGATATACGCTGAAACGTCCAAGCAACCGAGTAATAAAACGTCTAAACAATTCGATCGCCTTTTACGATTAGTAAATAAGATTTGTTCTTGTTTCTTTGACTTGTTTCATCGTTCTTACAGGGTGATATCGGAAAAGCAAAATGAAAAACTGCAGAAAGCACTATACCTTGAGTCGATGTATTTAAATATTTCTCTTTCTGTCTCTCTCTTTCTTGTACTTGCAAGCGACAGTTTGTTATCATTCCAAAGATCCATCATTGAGTTTTTGTTGGATCGATTTAAGTATTGCTTTGAGAGGTAAATGATTGACACGGTCATACATTCAACTCTCAACACAAGATGTAATTGGTACGTGACTGTATGGAAAATATACTGTTGGACCACTTTTGCCACGTGTCATTATATTAAACATCGCTGGGTATTCGGTGTAAAGCATAATGACGGTAAACCGCTCAAAAGTATTCGTAAAGAAACATTCTTCGTTTAAATGTTTAAATTTATCATTATCACGGTCAAATCATCCTAATTGCAAATTGCAATAATAGTTTCACTTAATCCACAAGCTCAATTATCTCGGGTCGCGTTCATTTACGCAATGCACGAAAAAAAAAAGCCTCGAGAAACTTTTTATCCGATTAAAGATTAAAGAGAAAAAACTTTGTATTCGCTTATCCGAGCGCCTCTCTCGGGCACTGTGTATATATAGACACGCTGCTTCGGATGCAACAATGTCTTCGCATATAACGCGCTCGAGGCATCGATCAACCGACGTCCGCGGGTCTTACGCAATCCTCAGCGGCTGGCATAATCTCGCTCTATACAAGCCCCCGATGAATTTTTCATTGATTAAGCAATTAAATTTTCTAGGTGCTTCAATTCTCTGCCTCCCCGTGATGCGCGCCTCATCAGCTTCTCCCCCGCGCCCTCCTCCAGCGCGAATCCCGCGCTTCGCTTTACGAGCGAAACGTTTGCATTTATAATGAAAGAAAGGCGGTATAACTTTCGCGGCGGAAAAGTCCGGAGATTTGGAAATTCTCGCGCGGCTCTTTTCCTCGACTCTGCATTTTACTTCGGAGGGAATCGCATGCGAAGGAACTGCACGCGGCAGTAAAGCAAGTTTTATCGTAAAGTCCCAGCAGTTATTGCCTCGCCGCAAGCCCGGAGCTCTCGTCTCCTTCGCCTTATGATCCGTCGACGGTTCCCTTGTCCCGGCGCACCTCCTTTCCCCGTCTATACGTGCCTCGCTTCCTTCTCTCCTCTCCTCTCCTCTCCCCCATCTCCCCTTCGGTTTTCTCCTCGCATGTTTGCGTTACGCGTTCGCGAATATTGCGTGTAGAATAGGATATACTTTACGACAGTTATTTCTGCTGGCGATACCGAGCTCTGAACTGTTTAAGTTTATAATTTTATCACGCTTCGCCAGGCACTTTTTGATTTTATATGTAAAATAAAAAGGAAAAAAAATAATAACACTGCAATTTTTCTATTATCTTACGTCGTTACACGAAACTAGCGCTGTTCTTATGGCGGACGAGAGTGTAGAAGGTATCTTATATACTTTTTGATTGAACGTACTCATCGACTCTCGCATTTCATTTTTGTCATTCTTATTATTATTAATTTATTTTTATTATTATTTGTTTGCTGAAAAGTTGTTATTTGCGACGGAAAGATTGACTCTCTGATTGCAGAGTGAAAAAAATGTATTAACAAATTCATAATTATAACGTCTGGCGGTAGACTATTTTTAAGCTTTTACCAGTAATTGAAATGAAAGCAATATCATTAAGCTACGGTATTTTTTTAAAAAGCATTAATCGTTGATTAAAATTTAAAACCCTTTGTAGTAATTCAAATGCTCTACGCACAATGAATTACTCTCTTAGAGGAATATTGGAATATTTCTTTGAGTTTCGATTTATTAATAGATTGGAGAAGTTTGTAATAATAGTCAGCACTTTTAGGCACGTTTGTTTTCTCTCCATTGTCTTTTATTTTTACACTTCCGGTCATCGTATTCCATATGATATCTCTACGCATGCACAGGTCACATGACGTTGCGGATAGTTTGCAGCTTTAGAAGCGAATATAAATATTCACCTCAGCTCTGCTGATGTACTTTATACGTTTATAAATCGCACATTTTTTTATGCGTCAGTACATTTTCATTTATTTTTCACAAAGCGAGCATTAATCGCACACAATTGTCCTTTAATAAGATGGCTATTAAGAGGACATTAATTTTCCATTTTCAATTTGGCCGCAGTTTTATAATCACGTCCAAAAAAAACGTGCTATTTTAATCTCAAGCAATTCATTCATCTCGATGAAATATGCACCACTACATTTATTTGCCACCCTCATCACTGCCTCGCGATATTTAAGTGATCCCTATCCAAAGATTTGACCGTTCAGAAGCTTAAGAACGCTCAACAGCCAAGTAGAAACAAAAAAAATTGGAGCAAACAAGCAGCTGGTATTTCGAGAAACTTTCGTTTGTTATTCCAATTTGATTTGACGAAGAATTTAACGAGTCGCGATAGCGCGAAAAATGAGCGACCGCAAACATACTCGCGCCCCCCCACCTCGGCAATTCACGCTCGAATTGTAGAAAAAAATGCCATTAAAGCGACAAGTTGAGCCTTAAGGCGCAGGCCTACGAGGCTGCGCTCGCTCGCTCGATTCAACGCATATATACATGCTCGATTGCACGTCACTTCGGCGGCCCGTCAATAAACGCAGCCGGCGGCGCGACTTCTCTCCCCCGGCTATTTTCAACGCATCCCGAAATTCCGCGGTTAAAGACGAAGCCCAGCCTGCGGCGAAATCGGCCATAATAAACAGTCGGGTCGCTGCATACATTGTGCCAAGTGCGCGCGAATCGATCTCCCGCGCGGCCGATCCGCCGGCCGCACATGCGTCGCCTCGCGGCTCCGATTACCGTCGAGCGCGCGTCGAGGAAGTATGCGGTTTATCGTGGTAGACGTTTGCAAACACCTCCGATTTTATCAGTTCGGCCACACAATTGCATCGCGCGAGCGAGGAGAGCGTGACAATATAATACTTAAAAAAAAAAAAAAAAAAAAAGAACGCGACCGGCGTAGCGAGCTTATTGGGCGCCGATCGTCCGATAAAATTATGCCGTTCGTTGGGTGAATGAAGTCACGCGTCGATGGTCCGTTCATTCAGCTCGCTTTATACGATGGGCGACTATTAATAGCACGGCGAATAGGAATTACTATTCAATTGCATTCTGTTTCAATGTCGTCAGCACTCGAGGCGCCTTGCAGTTTCAGGCGTGAATTTTTTATATTTGCCACCGACGGAAATCGAGCGTGGTCAGTGTATATATTCTCTCTGCGGGCTTCTTTCGTTTCATTCACGCCGAGAGTCCCGGTCCCCCGGATCACGAATTTCATTGGAACCATATGGAAGGATGTTTAAATACAATGCAATGACGTGATGATGATTAGTGTATATGGTTATAGATCTTTTTAAAATGGAATACTCTCACTTTTTTACATGGATTATGTCGAATTACGTACAACGATTAATTAAACGTTATTATTTAAGCATTCTTGTTACTGTAAAAAATGGCAAATCCATCCAACGTGGGCGATAAATAAAAATGAAGATCTTTAAGTAACCCAATATCTCTAAATTATTCTTCCTGAAGATATTAGAAAAAATTTCACACTTATTCTCTACGTAAATTCTGTACATAAAAAGAAATTTCAATTAATAAAAATAAGTATAGAAGCAATGTTCTGAAAGTATATTCAGTTGGCAATAAAAAAAAAATCCATAATTCTGAAATTTTAGAACTACCATTATCTCAAAATATGACCTTTTTTTAATAGATCACAGCTACTTAATGGATTTTAATGGAATTAATCTTTAATATACAGCATTTTACTTTTTTTTTGGGTTGGAGAATTGTAAGAATAAAAATTATTTGAGAACATATCTCGAAAAGTTTAAAAATGACAAACATTTATCGTGAAATTTAAAAAACTGAAGTAAATTTAAGTAGTTAATTTTTTCTGATATTTCTTCAGTTTCAATTCCTACAATTTTAGCTCGAAATAACATAAGTAGGCAACAATTTAAGACCAATCCTATTAAATCCATTAAGGATTTCTGGACCTTTAGATTTGGGCAATGCCAAAATGTAGAAAAGGTAACATCTCTGGATATTATAGTACAGGTCTAAAATTAGAAGATACAATTTACTGCATTCCAAATAAATAATTTAAGTGTACTAGTGCATTTTCTTTCAAATTTTAATGTCTCACTTTAAATTTTCTGTACGAATGGGTTAAAATCATTGATCAAGCGATCCAAAAGTCTTCTACAGTCGAAGTCAAGCTGCGTGGGGACGTGGAGGCGCATCGCCTGGGAAGATAAAGCCATAATGTGCACCGGAGTTAATTTCTTTCAGAGCGAGCGTGCGAGAGGCGGCGAGAACAGGCGCCCGAGAATCGGCCGATGCCATTGTGTCCGCTCGCGACTTTTAGTCTGTTTTTGTCTCGCGTGAAATTCAAACGTTACAGAAAATTGCTACACTGCTGCTGAGGGAGCCGCCACTGGCCCGCGGCGGTGACAATTAGGATGTAACAGCGTTCGAAATTTCGAAAGGAAGACCGCGAAATTCGCTCGCAAGGGGGAAGGCTCAACTCATTGTACTCAGCGCCTCTGTTATTCAAAGTAGAAGCCCAATTAGTGGGGCCACGAAAATGTAGAAATCCACCGCATTGAATGAGACTTCTGCACGCGTCTGCGAAACCGGTGCAGGTGCCGAGTGCTCCTATATATGCTTTATAGAAACTGCACCGAGTAAATATGAGCGGGTGTGCTTTTCCCGCGGCGGTCAATGTTTTGCAACCGACGTGAAGATCTTTCCGAAGCTTTGAAGCCTTGCAGTGGAACAGGGAAGCTGAAAATTCGAGTAAAAGGAGTAGGGGCCACGGGGACAAAGGGGAGAAACATTTTGCCCGGGAATGTGTTCGGGCATTAAGAAGCCTCCGTCGAGTAGTATAATTCTGACGCACACTTAGTAGACAGAAGTGACAAGTCTTTTGCTCGAGTGTCACATGGAACGATTTGTAGCCGTCAGCAGAGAAGTGAGAACAAAATGGCCTTAAGGTTTCTATTATTGTAATGCCTCGCGTTACTACTACGTTATACCTACTGTTTTAACTGAACTGCATTTACGGAGAAGCTGATTACGCGAGCGGTTGCTGCACACTATAATTATCGCCGACAGATCAAAAAGAGCATTCTCCTCTTTGCTCTCTTTCGCTCCTCTCTTCGTCCCGCTTTCTCTTTCTCTCTCTCTCTTTATCTTCCTCTCTCTCCTCTCTCGTGTTCTTTCGTCCCCTTCTTTTACGCTTTTTTCACCTTTGCGCCTTTTTCTCTTATTAACTTTCAAAAGCGCCAAAAATCTTTTCGTGTTTCACGCCATAATATAAAGTAAAAATCACGTAAGAATTATATTTATATGCCAGATGGGCATCCCTTTTTAATCGAAAATTTCACGTCTTTGTCAGTAGCACGGAACAGCTCTAGTCACGAAAGTAAGAAGAACTTTTAGGTGTGAAAAAGTCTTCAGGAGATACATAATTATTTAAATTATCCGTTACTATATGTTCAACTGTACAGTATACGAAGAGGCACGTTTCACTTTTAGCATTTTTATAATATACAGCGGACCTTTAATCGAGAATTGCATTACAAGGCTTCATTATAAAAATAAAACAATTTTTCAATTTACCTCGCATTCTCTCTGCTTGTAATTGAAAATTCAAGAAAAGTCGTTTCGACTCGATTACCACAAATAAGATTTTTTTTATGTAAATGCATTTTTCTTTTAATATTCACATTTTACTTTAAACTTTAAGTATATATACTTGTCTTTCGTGCAATTGTATCGTAATCAACCGCACACTTTGAAAGTGTGCAGTCGAAAACAAGCTGATTATAAGTGAAAAAGCCGCAAAGCTAGCGTTATCTTATAATGAATAAAAAAAAAAAGAGAGAGAAAAAGAAAGACGTCGCTCGAATCAAGCGGTATAATATTCATTTTTTTTACAACTAAAAAGAACCGAAGTAGCGGCTCTTCTGGAAGAGAGATGAAAGAAGAGGGGGCTATCGCATTTACGGGCCAATGTCGGCGAGGTTGCGGTGGGACCGAAACTACTCCGCTCGATGAGGCCAGAAGTCCCATTTGAATCAACGCAGCCAGACTGCCGAGGCGAAAGACCTTGGCTAAAGTGATAGTCGGGGACACAACATACATTGTAGTTTACGACGTACCCGGCCGACCAGAATACGAATATCAGCTCCTCAGACTTATCGGGTCCGTTGACTCGTTTACGCGTCTTGTATCTCGTCGTCGACCGTGAATTTTCATACGCGTTTGCTCGGTGAAGAAGACAAAAAAAAAAAAAAAAGAGGAAGGGGGAGAATGTGACCGAATGTCGGCGACTTTTACGACTCGCGACGGGAGATGCGAGCAAATTAATAAACGTCGAATTTCCCTTGGAGACACGGTTCAGGCGACGCGGACGCGTACGATCCCAGGCTTTTTATCCAATTCGCTCCTGCGGGCTTCGGAGGCGAGAATATCCGATTCTCGGTCGCGCAGACGGAAGGACTCTCGGATTTCAACCCCATTATTTTTAGAGGCCATACACTGTATGCATTTCAACAACGCGCCAACACTCGCTCGCGCGGAGGCCGGTCCGCATTATATTGGCAGCGCCGTGGCTCGGGCGTATACTTTGTAACGCGGTATATACATGCGTTCACGGGCCCGTGCATCTCCTTGGGAGGAAACTTTGTTGTGCGCGTCGGACTCGCTACGCCGAGCAAGAAACCGCAGTTCATCTGCACGGGATTTTAACGTAGTTGCGGGTTATTACGCCGGTCGCTCGAGGTGCTTGCTTCTCTCGTTTTTCTTATTTCACTCTGCGGTCAACTTTTAACTGATTTGTATTTTTTCAATCCGACTGCTTGCTATAATTTGCCTCCTCGATTTTCTTTTTATTGGCGCACGCGCATTCCGCATATTGTCACTGCGTTACTCGCTTTGTCGTTCTCGCCAGGAGTCAGGAGGGGAGGCGGCTCCTTCGTGCGACTGGATAAGAAAGTTGAAACGTTAATCGCCGGCAAAACCTGTTCGCTTAAAAAAGATTATACAATTAACTTATTTACTGATTATACGAATTGAAGAGTAGAGCCTAACGCACGGCGAGGATCACTTTTTTCCCTCCCTGCCCTCTCTATCTGTATGTATTATACCTTCACTGCAAGAATGTGTAAATAACTAGCAGAGTAAAAAAAAAAAAAACTGGCTTATCCCACGGTCATACTTTTTGTTCGCTGCTTAAACTGCAATTAGAGGAAATAATTTTTTAAGTCTGAATGTCGCGGTTAAAATTCAATCGCGTTCGACGCGATATTCGCCGAATATCTTTCACTTAATGTTACCTCCCGCGGGAGGTGACCCATTATAGCTCATCGATTCGGACAGCCGGTCGTGCAACTTTAATAACCGCCTGCGTCCACTACGTCGGCCAGCACGAAATAATGAAGCAGATATACTTTTAAAGAATCATGTTGCACGCGCATCGCCCGAAAAATCGGCTGCTTTTCGAAGCGCGCCTCCGCGATCCAATGTCTGCCCGAGCGTTGACTAGCGCTCCGCGTCGCGATGGTCCAGCTTCCACCTCACCCCCTCCCCCTCCCCCTCCACCCTTCCCCCTAGCGCTTGTTACCGTTGATCTACCACACTGCAATTGAACTCCCGCTGCTTTAGTCCCGGCGATTGTTTCTCTTCTCTCGGTTTCGCTGTGCGACGACAGGACGCGTGACGGTGACGTGGGTCGGATCGCACCCCGAGCGAGGACTGCTATTTTTAAGTGTTGAATTAAGGCTCTTCGATAAATTTTGAAGCAGTCGAGCTGGTCGAGCGTGGCTCGAATTAATTGTACCACTTCTGTCATACAAAGTAAGCACGTCTCTCTTCCGGGTCGATCGATACATCGAGCCACGCGTGGGCTAAACTTTTTGCCTCGGCGTTACGAATGCAATCGAACTGGATGAAGTTTTCAAGCAGGTGAATGAGGGTAAATTGTACTGTTATAACGTGGCGTTACAATAAGCATAAAAACAAAGGCGATTTATTCTTGGAGATTTAACTAGCTTTTATCCTCGCGGAATCTATAACCGAACAAAACTTTCGTTTGTCTGTTCCGCTCGAAAAGCATGGAGAAGAAATATTTTTTGGTAAGTCGAAGGGAGACGGGCTACGACCGCAACGGAGATTTTACGACCGTCACCGCATGAAAGTTCGTCTAGACGCCGAGTGGGGTTCGAATTTTTTTTTTATAGCCGTACTGATTGAATGTCCATTTGAGCTTCGGTAAGCATTTGCGATACCGATGATGAATATTTAATAAAAATGTTGACGCCTTCTATTTTTTTTTTTTTTTTGCACTCTCGTTCGTTTCGAAAAGTATATATACAAGCAGGGAATGCAGCAAGAAAAAATACAACGAAAATAACGTCTGTTTCCTTTATTATTTCATTTTATATTTTTTTTACGCCGCATATTTTTTTTCGTCAGACCTTTAACAGAGTATCCCCCTCCCCCTGCATAATGCACCTCCGAGAATATGAGACTACGTTGCACACGCACATTCCACGGAATACGTGGGTTCCGTCCTCGGTTTTCCTTCCTCCTATAAGCGAGCCGGTCGGACACGCAAAGTTGCACTAGTTATATAGTAAGAGCTGGATTTCTTAGAAAAAATTTCAACAAATTATCAATGAAGAATTTTGTTGCACACGTAGTCATTACATCATTGTAAGCGCAAGGGAAAACTTTTTGCTCGTACTCGCAACATCGATTGACCACTCGTAAACAGAGGAGGAGAGCGATCAGTTCCATCACGGGCAGAAAAATAAAGAACGACGCGCCTCGAGCCGCCAACGAAACTCGCTCGCGTGGCGCAGCAAAATAAAAGAGGAGAAAATTTCCTTTTCGCCGTATAGGCTGCCCCGCGTGTCAACTCGCGGATAAGTGTGACACCCTCGTCGTGACGCACTCCTTTCTCGCGAACGGTCCTATATGCGGAGCTAAGCGGCAAGTCGCGCGCACTTACGCGGTACGTAGCCGCGAGCGCAGACGCGCATAAGGGGCCCTCGGATCACGCACACGGCGCCGCGAAATTTTACAGCCCCGCGCGCTCACCCGGGCAAATTTTATGCGCAGCTATAGGCCGTCCCGGCGAAGGAGACTGACGCCCGCATGTGGTAATGTGTTGGTCGCGCTTATACGCGGTTGTACGCGTATGTGCCGAGGCTATGGTGTGCACACACTCGCACAAGTCGGACGGCATGATAATCGGGCGGGCGACACGTACGTCTTCCTCTAGAATGCAGTTGGCGCCGTCGTTTATACGAGCGAGATTTCAAGACCCGGTGACGTGGAAACTAAGATGGCACAGGGGAGAGAGAGAGAGAGAGAGAGAGAGAGAGAGAGAGAGAGAGAGAGGGGCGATAAAGGGGAACGCATAAACGCGAAGGAAGTGCTCTCCTCGTCCGCGTCACGGATATAATTATTATTCCGTTCGAACTTTGAATTCGAAGAATGACGTGTGTCGCTCATTTTACGACTTTTCTGCGAACGGGCGGGGGGGAAAAGTTGATCAGCTCCCGATCAGTTATAATGGCGCGATAATTCCCCGATCGGCCGTGTTTTGCTTGCCTGTCCCCTGCACGCCAAAGGGGATCAGAGCTTTCCATTTCTTTTTTACCGTCGCTTATTTCGCTTCGAGAGAAAGATTTCATCCTGAAATTCGGACTTTTGGATGAAAAGAGAAGTATAAAAAAAGAGAAATATTCATAATGCCTTGAATCGTTTTGATGAGCCTCTCGCTCTCTCTCTCTCTCTTTCTCTCTCATTCAGGCTTCTTGTTCGAGGCGCACTTGAAAAGAGAATTTAGGTTACTTGATGCGCGAAATGATTCTCCTCCTTTGTGCCGATTGAAATTTTTATTTTATTTAATCTGCGCGTACCCGTAAACGCCGTTAATGGAAGGAGGGGGAAAAAAAGCATGTGTTCACGGTCCTTTGTGGAGGACTCTTGAAATGCACCCTTTTGCTGTTTCTATGAATATGTCATTCATACGAGACTAGTATACATTGTAATTGATCCCGGCCTTTTTTACGCTCCTCGACCGTACAAAGCTTATAAACTCAAACATATGTAAAACTTCACATCAAGTTTCACTCAAACATCGTAAGAGTATATGTATATCACACGCTTTGGGCTAATAAGTCATAAATATTAGCTTAAAAAAATTAAAAAAAGAACTTTTAATAAGATTTTCGTCTTTAAAAAAAAGGACGACTGTAAATTTACGAATCTTATGTTTTTCGAACAGTTGTAAAATGTTTCGAGGGCAACGTCTTTGCTTCTAGCAGCCTCAGCCGATCTTCGGCGACGAAACGGAAGAGAAAAGCGGAACGAAGCCCACGTAAAAGTTGCGCGTAATAAAGGAAAACGAAGGATGAGACAATAAAGTGGTGTCCGAAAAAAAAAAGAGGGAAAGAGCCGAGCGGCGAAGACAGTGCAAGTGAAAGTGCAATGAAGGGCTAGCAAGTGTGGTAGTACACCGCAAGTACAAAGAGAAGGAAGGTAAAGCAAAAGAAAAGACGAGAAACAAAGATATACTGTGGCCAATTCTCCTCCTGGGTAGTTCGGCTATTAAATACCTGCCCTTCCCGTCCGGTTTCTCTTCGTTTGTTCTTTCGCTCCTCAATATTTCCGTAATACCCCTTATGCCTCTACGCTTTCGTACGGTACGGAAAGTTAATTTTATTCATAACCGCAGTAACAGGTTTTTCAGTTCGTGCAAACGCGCAATTGCCGCTTACAAAAAGTGCATGCAAGAACAAATCTGGCTATTAACATTTTATTCCACATATTTTATAAGGCTAAGAGAGATCGGGATGCTCCCTTTCGCCTCCCGATCTCCTTCCCTTTTCCTTTGGCTTTGCCTTCCCCCTCCGCAGAATGAGCCTTTTAAATGAAATTTGTATATTATCGCGATAGAACAACACACTCGGGCAGCTTGTAAACTCCCGACTTTATTTAATCCGCGGACTCGCGACGAAAGAAAAAAAGGGCAACCAAAGTGCGCGACTCAGTTTACTCATTATATATACTCTATCCCTCCGTACGCGAGACCCCGAGCGCGCACAATCAGCCTGCAAAACTCATTGAACGACGAGCATATCGAGGCGACTTTCCGCAAAAGTTCCGCCAGCAAATATATATACTTCTATATGCAATTATAAAAAAAGCGCGCAATCTCGGTTTCAAAGTGTCGCGCGGCCCGATCCGCTCGCTGCTATGCGCGCGTGTGCGTTACGGCGTGCACACGCTGCACGGCGCTGCATCAGCCTGCAGTATCTTTATTTATCGTTCCGCTCGCGGCCGTCAAATGACAGTAACCGTGACGTTCGCGAAGACGACGGCAGAGGCTTACCCACACCGTCGACTCCCGCATATATACGTGCACAGCCGGTCGGTCGCTCAACACCAGCCCGCGGCCCGGTCGCCTCGGCGAGAAGGTTCCCTCTCTCCCGACGACGAGGCCGCCCCACTCCGCGTGGCGACGGCGGCGGCGGCCGAGCCGAGCGAGCGGCAGCGGCCAACGTGCATTTCGACGGCGAGCCACCGCTATCGGCGACTTAGTGAGTTACCGACCGCATAGTGGTGAGCCTCGCTGGATCGCGCTCCGCAACTCGACCCGCACGTCCGGCCGCGTGCTCCGAAGCATTTGCACCGGAGCTCGGACCTCCGCGCGCGCCTTTACACACCCCGCACGTACGAAGTGCGCGCGGGGCGCGAGATTCAAATCGGCGCGCCGCTCTCACCCCCGCCGCGGGGGGTGCCACTCACGTGCGCAGCCCACTTCCGCAGGCCCTAAGTAAGATTCCTCCCTCGAGTGTGCTCCTCGCGCGGTATACGTCCTCCTTTTCTCTGTGTGTGCGGCGGGCGCGCACGTGGTGGCCTCGTTCGCTGGATAGCCGCCGGCGGACCAGCCGGGGATGCCTGGACGCACGTGACAGCCGCGCAGAAAAGCCGACGGCGATGCGCCGAGTGTTCCGCGTGATATCCTGCGCCCGTGCACCGAGGGACCGCCGGCTCCGCTCGGCGAGCGGCAGGTGAGTTTGAGGAGCGATATCGCCACATGCACCGCCACGCGGGCGAGCCTCGCCGAGCTCGGATGACGATGGGAGTATCCCTCTGAGTGCCCGAGACTTGGCGGCGGCTCGCCAAATATTCCCGGACTCGCTCGCCTTCTCGCCTTGAGAGAGGCGGGCTGCTGTGGCCGATTATCTGTTGCACGCCGCCGAGCACCTTTAATGAGCGGGTTTTTTTTCGCATCGCCGCGGCGGTCAATTA
Source organism: Sycophila texana (assembly GCA_035582955.1). NCBI lineage: Eukaryota > Metazoa > Arthropoda > Insecta > Hymenoptera > Eurytomidae > Sycophila > Sycophila texana. The sequence goes on from JAWWEN010045498.1 coordinate 17,699, forward strand.
CTGCGCGAGTATAAGCAGCGAGTCGAGCGCCGGACTGGCGCAGCGCTCGTGCGCTAATGAAGAAATAAATCGGCGCTGAATAATTTATCGGCCGAAGGAGTCGGACGTGGCGGTGAAAATCCCGTTTGAATAAAATATCGAGGGGATCGCTCGAAATGTAATTTAGCCGAGCGCGATAAGCCGCTACCGTCTCGCCGTGAAACATTGTTGCGTGCCGACACTCGTATAATAGTACATACACGCGTGCGCACCGCCAGCCTCGATTCGCGGATGAGCTTCGATCGTCTTTATCCGATAAGAGCCCTCAGTGGTGTTTTCCTCGATTTTCCGATTGCAAGACAAGCGACGACGCTTTCTTCGATAGTGAAAAGAAACTTTAAAAAAAAGTGCAACTTTAAAGAAAGTTTGACAGTCAAAGGGAAAAATCGGCGACCCGCAGTCCGATCGGGAAACCTCGTCCTGACGAGCGCATCTGTAATACTCGTTCGTAATCGGTCGTTCCCGATTAGCTCGCGTTGCAGTCTCGATTTTTTACCCCCGCCTCTCGCTGCACTTTTATTTGGCGACTTTCGTCGAGCGCGCGAGGAGCGAAATAGAAGTGCAAAACTAACGTAATTGCGCGCTGGCGGTGCGCTCACGCGGACGTAGCTACACGCGAGTTTCGAATCGATCGGCTTTCATTGTCGAAGGAATATTATGGGAGTGGTGACAATCTTGCCGCTCGGACGATAAGCCGTTTTAGCGCGGCCGGCACGCTATGCGCGACGTCCACCGGAGGAGCATATAATGCATCTCGCGTGCGGCGACCAAGTCATCTTTTAAACTTATGTCCTCGGCGAGCTATCGCTTACGACAATGTTGCCGGACAGTATTGGCCGGAGCTATAGCACACACTGGGCTGCGAACCGCAAGAAACTAATTAAATTTTTATTTCGTGCCTTCGTTTTTTTTTTCCTCACTCCGCGTCTCCCCCTTTTTTTTTATAAGTGAACTATACCATGTTTCAAAGTTGTACGCTTATTAATGTTGCAGAGAGTACGAAGCTCAATATTTCGTTAAATATTCACCTATAATGTCATAATACAAAGAATTTTTTTTGTTATAATTATATTTAATTTTTTTATTATACCCTCGCGGAAATAAGTGTTATAGAATATTAGAGCTCGAAAATTGGCTTTGCAGGCATAAACTGTGGAAACGTAAAGTATGGTGCGTAGGAAGAAAAAAAAAAGAGTTAAAAAGAGCTGCCGGAAGAAAATATTCCGTAAGTGCCAGCCGCAAAACGGCCGATTTCCATTTCGAACGAATTTTTATTAGACCGGAAAATTATTAAGTTGAAATGTAATAATCGAGCGAGATTTTTAACAGTTTGATTCCAAGATTCGCAATCGCTGCATAATATAGAGGTTCTTCTCGAGGCTCGAGTGCCGGTTCCGATTCGCTATCGCCACTGGGTATCATTGCTCTGTGACGACTTAAGTACACGCACACATCGAAGCGTCGCTCTCGATTAGTTCGAAGATTCGCGACCTCGCAACTCAAATCTCACTGTCATTGAATACTTTTGCCGAGATCACTCGGTAAAATTCGAAGAGGCACCTGGGGTAAGCGGTAAAGGAAAGTGAAGTAGGATTGGGGTAGCATTATGGATGAGACCGTGGTGACTTGGTCACACGAGACACGCGGAGTAGATGGCATTCGATCAGGAACGCAATTGATTGTGTTAAGAGACAATGCTTGGGTATTACACACTAGGTACACGCGAATTGCGAACTCAACGACCTCCTCTTTTTTTTATTCTTCTTTACTTCGTCTTCGTCTCTTTCTTCTGTCTATCTGTCGCCTTGGCACGCCCACTTTCATCGAGCGACGATCGCTTTTGAAGCAACTCTGTTTCTTTTTAGCGCGCCGATAAAAATAATCGCGGTATTTTGAGAGCAAAAGAACTAATATGTTTTCTTTTTAATCATTAAAAGAAAAAAAAAAAGTATTCGGAGACATTCGCCACGGTATCGCGACAGTTTATTGATTCGCTAAACATTTTATGCTGAATTCTGTAAGACTTTTGCTTTGTTGTAAAGCACCTTACAGCGCGTGAATTAATAATCTTTCGGCTGCATAAAAATTTTATAGCGAACTTTTGTAAAATACTGTTCATTAATGCACGCTGCACGAAGTCTTTAAACTTTTATTAAACACACGTAAGAATAAAAATGTTACTTTATTTTACATTTAATACGATGTTATTTATCAAGCCTTTTTTTACAATTACTTTGGTGCTTTTGTGCAAAGTGAAATTATTACAAAGGTCAGGTTATTTTTATAATTTATAGTTTTAAATAAAAGGTTGATATTTTCAGTAAAAATAAATTAGCGTTCATTATCGTCAAAAATATGTAAACTTTTAACTATATTTTTTAAAGTATTTTTGTATGGTTTCACAAAAGTGCAAAGCGATCTAATTGTCATTCAAATTTGCCTATTTAACGTCCATTCGATGCAATTAGTAAAATTTACAGATTTTATCAATTTAGCTCTCAATTTAATTCGCGCGGCAGTGCATCTCCGAGATTACGTGAAGAAAATACTTATCGCTGTGCAGTGCACAGTGCGATACTTTGTTTCCAATCGTTAATATAGCATCATTCGATAAACCTATCTAAAGTACATGCAAACAGTCTTTCCAATCTTATCGTTAATGAAGGATGAACTTTTGCCATGACGGACGACTGATTTAGCAAATACTGCCGAGGCTGTGGATTATCTAAAATGACGTTCCTCACAAAAAATCCGGTGCCAATAGATTAGCACTTAACTTCCTTAGACTTAATTTTTTAAATTAATAATAATCCTCTCATAAAAAATTGATGGCAGGAGTTGTGAAACATTTTAAAACGCGATTTGATTGGCTCACGTTCATACGTTTAAATGGCTCTAAATTTAAAAATCTAACATTAAAAATACGATTTAAACAAAAAAAATGGATGCGCGAAACGCGCTATAGATTTTATCAGTAATAATAATTTTCTATTTAAATTACTAACTCAGCTAAAAGCCAAGAAAAATGCCTCTTTAGTTATATATTTTATCTTTTTTAAAATGAATAAACTCTGCAAATTGGTTCTAATGGCTATTATAATGGCAATTTTTATAAGGAAAATAATAGTTTAGAATTTTGAATGCAATAAAAATTTTGATTAGCTTTCAATGTAGTATTTTCCTTGCAGTTCTAAAAACGTTAAAAAAAATTAATTTTTCGAAAATTCTTTTGATTTTTAACTTATACCTTGAAAACGAATCAGAAATTTTTTAATCTTACTAGAATTGTTGTTTTTCTGATAAAATTTACTATTAAAATAGTTAATGAAAAAAAAAAAACATTTTTTTTTCATTGAATGCAGGGTCACCCCTTTAATTCGATACTGTTTGGACGTGTACGTGTTTTTCTCATTTGGCGAGCCGATCGCGCACGCGCGCATGCACTTGCAGGGTGACAGACACGGGCGCGCCGGAGTCTATACTAAAATATCAAAATTTCACGCTGATTAGTCGTGAAGGCTCATTAAATGAAATATACTAAGTGCTTTTTGTCCATCAGAATGTCAATTACTAACCAAATGTAATAGAATCTGGGCAATTTTCGCGTTAACTTCGTCAACGGCTGGACGAGAGGAAGCTATTTTGCGTTTCTCTTCTAATCGGAAGGTCAATTATTCAAAACCTGTGACATTCTTATAAATAATTACCTTACACAAAATTTAGTCCACATCGATACTTAAACGTTCATTCTGTCGATTTATGTGATTTCTCTATCGGGACTTTACAATTAAAAAAAAAATAAAACGGATTAATTTAATTTCAGTGTCTTGGTTAAAAGACGCTACATGTTTCAACGTAAACAAAAAGCTATCGGTATCATTGTAATACAAAGATTTTACATTCTATTTAAAAATTTTTTTCTTTGAATTCAATAACGACTTTGTTCGTTCTCTTCAATATTTATTTATTGTTAATAATATGAAATAATTCAATGTTAATATCTGTTAAAATCGCATGGAATTATTTAAAGAGCTAAATTGATAAACACGTGAAGACATAATACTTCATGGATTATAGGATGTAATTTTTTTTCTTTGCAAATACGGTTCTTTTGTTCCTTTGATTTGCTCGCCGTTTTTGTTCAGAACGTGCGTGTATTGTTCGCACAGGTAAGGCCACAAATGACCCTTTCGCCAAGTTTCTGCCGCTTTTATTTTTACGAATGTACGAATTTGTAACACGCTGAGTATATTTTGAACATTTCATTGAACTTGCACTTACCAATACCAATTCGTAGTATACCTTTTAAAAGAGATAGTGGATATTAAACTTTGAAATGCCACTTATAATTTGCATAATTAAAACATTACATTTAATAATTTTTTCCGATGCATAAATCCAATAGTACACCTAGTTTTATGTAGAATATCGCAGTCTGTGTACTCACAGTTTTTATATAACAATTTTAAGCATCAGTAGAATCTTAATTGTACAAACAATCGAGAATACATTTAAAAAGAACTATTCTGGCGTGCTCCCGATTTAGACTATCGACTGTTGTGCGACGATCGATTACTTTACCGTATAATGGGACTGTATCGTTCTAAAATTGCAGATGCATTGTACTTGCACAACAGTCTCTTCAAACTTTATACAGCAATTGATCGTCTCTACTCGATACTCATGCTCAATGAGAGTTGCTTAAGACTGTAAACAATCTTTAATGGCTTTCGTTTATGGATTAATTTCTCGTCGATCTTGTTAAATTGCGCCAGTCAATTAACAACGTATCAATACTAAACTGGAAATATTAAATTTCGGTTTCAGAATTCACCACTGAGGATCACAACGTAAACTGCGACGCGCGAAGGTCCCCGCGTCCACGATGAATTAATTCGAATGTGACATTTGTGTGATCCAGTGATTAGGCTGATAAAGCAATAAAATTAAAGACAAAAAAAGTTGTTGCAATAGTGAAAGTGTTAAAGATATGGATCAGTCCGAAGACATGGTGTCGAATAAGGTGGAGTCGATATCGCTGACTCCGACGAAAAAGAAGCCGAACCAGCGCGTGCCAAAGTGCACGCGATGCCAGAATCACGGCAAGAAGGTCGAGGTTAAGCTCCACAAAAGGGAGTGCGAATTCAGATACTGCCTCTGTCAGATGTGCATACTCACTACGAGGCGGCAGCAGGTCATGAAGGAGCAGACGGCTCAGAGGAGGGCGCGACAAAATTACGAAACGGTGAGTGTCCTTTTATATCAAACCTCGAGGCGCTCCAGTTTTCATCGAGGAAAACAGAGTAACCGACAAACGGCTAATTATAATGAACCCCTCGCATATATTAAGATCATCCCCAGCTTTTGGGAATTTTAAATATGTACAAGATAACGGAATCCTCGCGTTAAGTAAGTTTACCGTGCGTCTGCAAACTCTTTAGTAAAAAGTTTGCGCGCAGGGGACATACGCGTAATAACATGCAATTTGCATAAAGACCGCGCAGCAAAGTATGGGGTTGTCGCGGGGCTCGAAACGGTGGGATGTCTGCGCCGCGAAGAGCAATCGATAATGATCCCGAGGGCGGTGATGTTGCGAATTTCTTGAGGATGCGCGCAAATGCACTTTTCTACTGTGACATTGCAGCTGATGAGGATGCGAAGGGAGAAGGAGGCGAAGGCCAAGGAGGCGAAGGCGAAGCTGGAGGAGGCGTCGCCCGGCGCACTGAGCATCAACGACAGCAATGACAGCAACAGCAGCGACATGCCGAACCTCAGCAATCATAGTAGCAGCAGCGATATCTGCAGGAGCGTCGTCACGGTGCCGCAGAGCTTGCGGCCGCTCCTGCCCCAAACGACGTCACCCGCCGATCCGCTCTTCGAACCCGAGCAAAGTGAGTACTTTCATTATTTTGCTACTTCAGTATGCAGTGTTTCAGTATTCGACTTGGTAGATTTTTTTTTTTTGAAGATGGTTTAACGTCTAAATCTGAAAATGTCAAGTTTACGTGCGTTTGTCAAATAAGTATCCAAATCTTACAGAATATGTGCCTATTTTCATTGTTTTTGAATGACAATTTAACATTTTCAGATTTAGAGGTTTATTGGAAAAATGGATGATTTTATAGGCAATATAAGTTTTGGAGTTATTTTTTTTACGCTTTATTTAATAGTTTTAATAATTAGATTAGAGAATAAAAATGCCCATTGACGATCGTAGGGTTAAAAAATAAGTCTTCCTATTAGAAAATGCTATCAATTAAACACATTTTGTTAATGTACACATAAAGTGGATAATCGTGTTCTACTTTATTTTTTTTATTTGTCGACATCGCCTTTATAAGAACTAAAGGTAGGTTGCCTGTATCTCTAACGTTATGTGACATAATTAAATTATTTTCAGACTATTGACTTGTCTTCATTAAATATTATATTATTATTCACCTAATAAATTAAATATTATTGTATCTCCCATGGCGCATATACGATTTTTTTACATACCCACGCCGAAATGGCTATATTTTTTCATTTCCGCGCCGCGATAACAATAGACGCTATTGGCGCAGGTATGTAAAAAAATTAATAATTTATGAAGATTTATGAAAAGCTTTTAAATTAAGTAACTGCCATTGATTTCAATATTTTTATTGTAACTCATTAAAGTTACACAATTCTTCTATTTTCGCACAATTAATTTTAAATTGAAATTCCTAAAGAAATGTTAAATGAAATAATGCAATTATTATGAAACTGAAGATATCTTTTCTTTTCGGAGCAACAATTAACTCTTTTACATCGAGATGTAATGATCCGTGACTGTTTTATTAATGAACATTGTTTAATCTTATAAAAAAATAATAATCTGTCAAGTTTGATTATATTGAATGACGGTTTTATGCAGATTATACAATGCTCTTTTTATAAATCAATAGCAATCAATATTAATAGCAGAGTATTCACAAAAAGGAAACTGTTATAAGGGAAAGCGTGTGATAAAATAAATAATAATGGCAAGATACCGAGACCACCTTCGCACAAAGATCCTTATTCTTCAGTTTCTTAAGAAAATTTTAATCATTGAATGTGACCGAATTCCATGAAATTAATTGCAGTGATGTATCGATTGCAAACTGCGGGAATTTACTGTTGCATTCCTATAGTATCATTTTGTTGATTTATTTTATAATGTATTTTATTTTTATGAATTGCAAATAATATTGTATGAAAATTAAATTACAGCAGACAGCAAGTAATAAAATAGTTTGATAAGTTTCACTGGTTAGTTATTATTACAGAAGGAATATTAATTTTGACTAAACTTTTTAACAATGTTGGCGCGATTTTAACAGACTGTTACTTTGTTGTTTTCTGAAGTTTGATTTTCCTTATTTAACGCAGATGTAAACTTTCACATGATCACACTTATATGATTACACTTTGCTTGTGTTATTTGCTAACTCAATCTCCTCAAATCAAGAGTACCGTTTGATTAAATTTAAATTTTATAAACAGAGCAATGCAAGTATGTGAATAACTTTCTAAGCTCGCGTACTTACATCGAAAAGAAAAGAACTCGAGTCAAGATGAAGGCAATTCATTGACGTGTAAAACGTTGTTTTCGAGCAATCTTTAAGCCCCGATAATGGGGCAGTTCTTAAAGACATTTCCCTTTGAAAACACTTCTTGTCAACGCTTCGTCAATTCTCTCGCTCTCTCGCAGCGGGCACCCTACAAGCATCAACCTAACGCCGCGGCAACTCTCCCATAAACGCTCACAATGATCCCTGTGCAACGAAATTCAAACCACTCTTTCACTTGACAACCCGACCGAATGTTAGCCCTGCTTTTACGAGCCTCGCCATTGGCCGAGCTGCCATTTCAAGTCGGCTAATATAATACGAACTTATAACCAAAGCCGAAACCTAGGAGCTCCGCTCTTGCTCCCTCTCCTCGGCGCGATCTCTCTCACTTTTACGAGCGGACTCGTTTGAAAAAGTCCTCCGTTACTTTGCTCGCTTTTCCCAAAACGAACCGTGTGAGGCTCTCGCCGGCGTCTCTTCGCCGAGGTTGCAGAATGAACGACGAGAACGGGTCCGCGCTGAGCGTTTTTAAACATTGCCTCCCGTCATAGGTGTTTATTTTACGACTCTTGCGTTGTACGTCCCGTTTAATCGAGCCACCGATGCGAGAGAGACACGTGGAATTCGCGCTATCGCGCTCAAATTATTTATGCAGCGCTGATTGAACCTTTTCAATAATGTTTGACTATAAAACGAGTCATCCTCGAGGCGCGTCGACTAAAACAAAAGTACCTTTGCAAGGAGATCTTGAAACAAGGGACCTGATTATGTCGAGTATATGGGGGCTGTAAAAGACACTTTATGAGCTTGCATTTCAAGTATTTAAGTACGTGCTTTTAATAACCCATCATTCCTGCCCTCGCGAAAATGTAATTTTCATATTTTACGAAAACTTTTTATTTAGATTTATGCAAGTCGATAAATTACAAAAAAATATTTTATGCGCAATAATTGCCGTTGATTATTTTAATTTGTTTCCGTTTATTTTCTCTCATTGCCTAATTAAGAGTTTATTATCTTTTTCTTTTTAACTTAACTTAATTGGAAAGAAAAAAAAAATTAACTCATTGCCGGGTAATGCACTTTTTTTTTGTTTAATTTTTTAAAATTAATTCTTTGCAAATTATAAATAACTTTTCAATTTGGTATTATTTTAAAATCTTTTTACTCGACGCATTACTTACAGTACAGTGAATTTTATACGCTTAAATGTTTCGGCTGACTCAAAGTCGCGTAGCAACGCTGGTAGGGTGGCTTTTTTACGACTTTCGTGGAACGCCCGTGCTATAGTTATACTAAAATACTGCGTGGATAGGCTAAGTAAAAATGCAAATTTTTGTACGCATTTATTTATTTATTTTTTTTTCTTAAATTTGTCATCCTTTTGCAAAATAAATAAAATTTCATAAATAAAATTATAGATAAAATGTTTATAATTCGCATTGAAATTTGGAAGATATAGCAGTCGAAAAATTTAAATGAAGCAAATTTAAATGTGAATGCTTTTAAGCTGATCTGCCTATAAATGTATATAACGCAGCCGTTTTGCCACTTGATTCCTAGTAGTCACTGATCCGATAACATTAACCTTTGTCATCGAAACAGCTTTGCATGCTACGCCGAAGTTTCGATTTCGCGCGACAACAGTATCGTATCTACAAAGCTCATCCCCTTTTGCATCCGCGATAGTTGAGGGTTGTCCATTCGTTTTCGACAAGCTCTTGCTTCACGCGCTACCTCTTTCCCGCACCCTTTCCCGCCAATCTCCCTTCTCTCTTTTACTGGAGCTATCTTTGTCCGCACACTGCAACCCGAGTATACATGATATTCGCGAATATTCGTCACATACCTCGAATGACCACATTGTGCTTTGATAGCAGACACTTTTTCTCGCATTATTTCACTAAATTATTATTATTATTTTTTTTAACACTGATGAAATACAATACCAGCAAATTTAATCAAAATGTTTCCATACGTAAATAATTACGCGTGAAATATAATATTAATGCGAAACATAAGTGTAAAGTTTAAATATAACGTGTTTAACAAAATTACAAATAAACCTTTTCTTTTTTTATTGGTGAACCGGATCGTCTGCCTATCCTGTAGTATTAACATTACTAACAAATAAAATATTTGATAAAATATGTTTAGGCGAATATACACTGACAGTTACTTCCGTTCGGTCATATAAATTTCTCAGAAATTGCATCAGTATAGTAATCATTACGTAGTCAAAATATTGTGTCGCTAAGTAGATTGTGTATGTAATATTTATCAATGAGTACTTGTGCGCATGTGAGGCTTACTTGTCTGATCCGATTTCATGTTACTTTGAGACAGGAAGGGTTTATCTGGATATGATACGCGGGTATTGTTTAATGTTAAAAAAGAGCATAGACTGCAATTTTTATTCTTTAAAATAATTTACGAACAATGCGAATGTGTCAATAAATTTTATAAACACGTTCATTTTTTTCTAGAATTTACAGCAAGATTTTCAAAGGAACTGAAAAGAAAATTACACGTTTATTTAAGAAAAATAGTCTATACCATTAACTGCCAATTACTGACATATGTAAACCTTTTGATATTTCTGTATAGCCAGCAGATGGAGGCAATTTTTAAAGAAGCATGCGAGGTTCTTCTAGAAATGAAGAAATTATGATCGATACTTAACAATATAATTTCTTTACAATACACCTGAAAGAATTCAGCCGTTGATCACTCAATCGAGCCTTTTTGTTCACGTTTTTCTTAAAACAATTTGTTCACATAGCTATAAGCGCAAATGGCAATTACTAAATATATTTGGCTCGTTAAAAAAATTAGTACATTCCAATGTGTATCAATGAAACAGAGTATACGCGAAAGCACAAAGAAAGTGAACATAGAAATGAAAGTATGAAGAAGGCGCCAGCTACCACCTCCCACTCCCACTACCAATGAAATTTTCTCTCACTCTCCGATTTTTTCTCTTTGTATTTTGGAAACTTTTTAATTTTCTCGTTCATCTTCAGCCAGCCTCTGCATGCATTTTTCTCGACTCTGTTGGTAAATCACGCATGCATCGATATGTGTCATTTAGCTGTATAGTCAATAGGGCGTTTCACATCGTTGCGTGTCGAAGTAGTTATAGAAGCAAATATACGCGGACGTACACCTGCCCCTCCCTCCTCACGACCATACCTTTCTTGTTCGTTTTCCTTCGTGTCGTCTATTCGTGGTAGCCATTTCCGTTTTAAAAAGCGTTCTCCAGAACTCAGAAAGTAGGCGGTCGCTAGAGAGAATGGCATCGTGCCATTGGCTGGCGTAAACTCTCTTGTATGTGTACGCACGCTTATTATATCACGGCTTACAATCCAACAACATTTATTCACACTATAAAAATACCTTATAAAGACGAAACTAATGTCAACATTTTGTGAGCAGTGAAAATGCTGCCAAAGAAAGAAAATCTTAATCATTAAAAGCTATTAATGAAAGTAGTTACTTAGAAAGTTAAAATTAATAACGGAATATTTACATCCAATTTTTATTATACTATGATCAATTTATAATATGGTAAAACATAAAAAATGCCATTATTCGAATCTGGCACACACAGGCGAATTGCGAATATTTTTATGTGTTCTAAATTTGTGTTTTCTGCTTTGTTCTAGATGCTGACCAAGTAGAAACATTAATGGGCTATAGCGCTAGTTTAATACAACGATTTGGTTATCCTTGGGACTCGTTAACATTGATGTACGCATTTTTAAAGGAAATTAAGGCAGATGTCAAAGTAGCCATGAGTCGTCTCGCGAAAGGTAATACTTTTTAGATATTTCACTCGAATTATTACATCATTATTTTTTTCATCAATTAAGTTTTTGACATTTATTATATTGCAGTAATGACAACTCGAACAGTGGTTTATTAATGTAATAGAAAATTATGAATATATAATGCTTCTTATGTAATACAACAAATAAGGAATAATAATGACTTAGTTATTATGCGTTAATATAAATAAATGTCAAGAGTTTATATAAATAAAATAATCAAAATAACATATTTTCTTTTCTCTGATCAGAGACTACTGACTACCAGAAGGTTTTTAATTATGTTTTCAATCTAGTCAAAAGTATTTGTTAATATTGCGGAATTTTTTCATTTCAAAAGTATTTGACAAATAATATTTAAAATAGTAAATGACTGTGAATCATAGTACCTGACATTTATAATTATATAAATAAATTTTTTATAACTTTTTGATAATATTAATATAAAATTTTGTCAGTTGTCTTTCAAAACGTAGAGTAATAGAAAAAATGTTGAAAAACGGCCAAATTCCAATCACGGACATCTTGGAAGATACAAAAACTTCTTTGAAGATATTAATATTTCATCTGAAAATATTAATACTATATTAGGTCAAGTGAAAATGAGTTTCAATTATTTAAGAAAAATCATTTTATCTCTCGATCGGGAAGATTGTTTTTGATTCACCATTTGAAGATCAATTTGCAATTCTCCAGCAAATCAAAGCAACACTGAAGATTTTTGACAAAGTGGCAAGATTTGCAAATCGTCATACAATATCAGTATTCACCTTGTATCAAGTGTAAATAATGGTATTATCAATCACGGCATCTAAGCAGTGTTCATGAAACGGTAGTAAGTTCCTACGACAAAATTCATTAGAACTTTTAAAAAGTACCTAAAATACAATCTTGTTACAAAAAAAAAACACGATCCTGTTTATTTTTGTTACTTAAAAGCAATGCATATTTTATGCGTTTCAAAGCATGTTTTAGGTAAATTATTGTGTAGTTTACTGGTACTTGAAAACTTATTATTTATTATACATGTATAATCACAATTTGTTTAATAAAACAACTTATTTTTCTATTTCGGTTTCTATCTAATTTGATAAGCACATATAAATATTTGAAAATAAGAGTGTGTCGAGTTTGGCAGGCGGTAGAGTGAAAACAACTTAATGATAGAGCACGGTAATGTAAGAAGAACCGGTTCTCTTTTTTTCTTTCGGGATATTAAGATAGATGATCAAAAGGATAGGCAAGTGCAAAGATTAAAGTAATACACAAAGAAATTGCCAAGTAGCTACTGTTACACTGTAATACGGTAAATTTGGATAAGTTACATAATTATTTTATATTATTTGATTGTTACTCTACATATTACATTTTATTAATTTTTAATTATTGAAAATTATTAAGAATACGTACTTATAAACCAAATTATATTTTATGGAAGGCCGTAAATAATATTCGATAAATTTTGTCGGATTTTCATCGTATGTAGATTTTTTTTACATTGACTTTTTTTGTAACTTAGAACACTTTAAATATACAGGATATTAACACACAAACATTGGTAAAACTTTCGAAAACCGCGATTCCCACGTTTCTATATTCACCTCAATTGATTCGTAAAAATGTATTCTCGGTATACAATACTCTTTTTGTAGCACGTCGAACGTCTACCGCCGCAATCACTCTCACACGAATCCACCTCTCAATTAGTGGTTACTCACAAGTTATTTTCAATAAAAATGAGTCTTTCTGTCCTTAAAAAAGCGTATTCGAATGTTATGGCAAGAAAAATGACAGATTAGGTTTTAGCCTACTGTGCAATAAATTCTTTTAGGGAAAAGTATATTTTTTGAACGAAAATAATTATTTTGCATGAGCAATAAAGGCTTTTATCGAAGACTAAAAATTGCACGCATGCTGGTATACGTATACGTATAATATTATCCGAGTTAAAAGAAATCGTTAAACGGCTGATAATAATTATACGTATTTTAGGCGTGTGTTAGTTAGTCTCCACACGTCTTTCTGAACGTGATCAAAATCAATCAACGTAACAAATACAGTTAAAATTACATTCAATGCGATAAATTATAAAAACGCTGAATTTAAATAGAAGCAAAAGTAACCTTTTTAAAATATTACGTAACTTGGCAACAGTATATGTACTACATGCACTTCTCGTGAATTTGATACAAGGGTAAAATTTGTTGCAATATTAATCAAGCTTTGACCAGAGTATTTTTCATTATACTTTTTATAGCTATCACACGTGCACAAGTTTCCTAGTGCGCCTAGAACTGCATACACATTCTGATTATATAACTCGTTAGCTTGCATATGAGTCATTTGTTACAATGTAGAATGTGCGATTGACGTGTCGCGCAGTCGTTCAATGCAGTGTATCTTATCGATTTTCTCTCACTGTTGCGGACGATTTCCACGCAACGTTTGCAGTGAAAAAACTCAATAAAGCGCTAACTATACACTCATTATATTTTCCATTAATTGTACTGACTTAGAACGCTCAAAAATTCGTTTCATTGCAATTATTATACTGATTGGCTTATCAATTAGCTTTTTCATAAAAAAAGTCATTCGTACACCTTATTACTTTTTTTTTCTTATCATTAATTGTAAAATAATATATTTTTATTCTTTCATTAATTTATTATCTATTTTAGAAATTTAATTGTCGCAATTGTTTAATTTGAAGCAATTTAAAGTAAAAAGTTGCGTTAAAAAAAAAAGTTAATTTAATGGATAAACTTACAGCTTATCTTATAACATGTTAAAAAAAAATTATCAAAGATATGTTAAAGCGAATTTTCGAAATGCACGTGGAACAATCATTATACCGCGAGCAATCATAAATTAACACAAAAAACTTGTTTCGTTATTTACATTCTTTATTTAAGAGCGTTAGCTGAAGCTATCAAACGTCAAACACACTACACACGGACTTACCGTTACTACTTCATTGTAAGTTTTTGGTCGGACAATTGCTGATTACTTTATTATCCGCCATTCCCGCTAATACTAGTCGTCCCTCAATCATCCAAAGTCAAGATTCGCTCGCGTCACTGAAAATTTTTCCTCAAAAAAAAAAAAAAGAAAAAAAAATGTCAGTTACCTAATTCCCGATTACCATTTCTCATTCGCCCGTTCGCTACAAATATACACACGACAAAAGAGCTCCGCGTTCTCCGCTTCCACGAGCGTGTGCGCAGAGGCCACGCGACCCTGGCGCTCGTTTCTTTTTTTTTCCCGCAGTAAAATTTTTCATTAAAACTTCCCCACCCGCGAGGGACTCGGCGCAAGCAGGTCGCGACGCATTTAATTTAGCCGAAGAGGTTCGCACGAGAGCCGCGCATCCGGTGACAAACTAGATGCACGCGCAGATTCGTCTCGCGCGCTTTCTTTCGCACGAAGGCGCGTGCGCCCGCGACGCGGCTCGAGGTTACAAACGCCGCGCAGGTACAAAAGAGGAGACGAAATCCTTGACCATGACCATCGCGGCGCTCGCGCTATCGAGCGAACCGCGTGCGACGGCGCGATATCGCTCGCTGGGCAAAAACATCGCGATAAAGATTGCGAGCTTTTCCGCGGCAATTGGTTCGTCTACACGCGACGCTCGAGTGCATGTGTGCGCGCGGCGCGCATTCACGGTCTCGCGGGGATACTTACACGTGTCACCGGCGGAGGAAGAGCCGCGCGTGGAATAACTCCTTTTTTGCGCTCGCGCCGATGAAGAAATTCAGCCAGAGATAGCGCGCCTGTTTGTCCGATGCTACGTACCTTTTTTTTCTGCGTCTTCGAGTGCGCACTGTGCAGCAAAATCTATTTAGTGTCGAGATAATTCACTCGTCTAATTGGTCAATTAGGTTTCGATGTCAGCTGTTATTAATACACGTGTGCAAGAGTTAATGTGCATACATTTTTGTTTTCTTCGAGCGGAAAGAGCTTCGTGATAGTAAATTTTGCAGGTTGTAAGAAATGTGAAAAATGGTTTTTGAGTTTTTTTTTTATTTATACAACACTAATGGAATAGGTAGAGCGGTATAATTGTACGAGTTCGGAAATAAACAATCGAAATCAACTTAAACTACCTAATCTTTTATCAAAAAAATAATGTTTAATAAATAAAAGCTCTTTTTTTCATTTTTTGTTCTCTCGATGCTTATTTTTCGAGTGATTTTTATTCTATAAAAGTTTTCAAGTTTTTTCACTGATCTCGCTTATGAAGTCAAGTTTATAAAAAAAATTCATCTGAAAGAACATAAAATGGTCTGTCTGTGTTATAATTTTTAGATTTTTTGACTCTTTTTTTTTCTTGACTACACAAAAAGGTTTTTCCTTAACTCGTAAATAGTTAAACACTGAAACAATTCGAAAAACATCGTAGTGATAAAACCTACAAGAACTATATACTATATAAATTTGAGGTCCTTTCATTGAGTAAATTCTAAGAAAGAAAATTGACAACGGGGGGGGGGGGGGGGGGGGTAGATCTAAGTCCAATGAGATCTCTTTGCGCATAAATTGTAAACACAAATTTTTTTTACTTTGTTGGACATAGTGAGAAGGTCGTGTTAATAATACATATATTAACTGCAAATACGTTGATTACAAACGCAAAACGTTTAACACAAATTATAAGTAACAAAATATAGGTTTTAGCCTATATAAGAACAATAAATTTATTTTGATGGAAGCTGCGTGCCAATGACTAGACGGTAGTTTTTTTTCAGTCGACTTCCAGCAATTTTCGTTTGAATGATTTATAAATGTATAAAGGACTTCCTGTTAATAAAATCAATACGAAGCTAATGTTTGAATAATTGAGAAGAATTTCTAAAAAAGAAAATTAAAAACTACTATCCTTTCAATTTAAAGTATTTGAAATTCATTCTCAAAGTAGTTGCAAGCTTCGCCGTGGCAATCGGATAATTAGCGAATATTGAATTTTCACGAGCGTCACAATAAAGTTGAATTCATTACGCTGAGCATCCAATAAAAAAAGTGCGCTTCCCAGAAGACATTACGCGAATCAATCCCTTAGTTTAGCTGGGAATATAAACGATAATTTCCGTAAAATTGGCATGTAGCCGCAAAGAAGACAATGCAGGGTAGTATCGCACATTGCCTGTTTCACTTATTTAAAACTTCTTTTTCGTAGAATCGAATAAATTATTGACGGCGCGTCTTTACCGTCCCTTCCCCTCAGAGTCGCCCGCAACTTTTCGCTAATTAACTTTTGTTTAATCTCCGCATCAATGTACCTTTCTCCGACTCGAGCGCACGCGCTGAGGTGAGCGGTTAATTTTCTCCGATGTCGCCGCGTGCATGAGACCCTCGAGGAGAACCCTCCCTCCGCCGTGCAAAGCAAGTCGCTTATAAATAAAGGCATATTATGCGAAATTTTATTCTCTCTCTGTCTTTCCTTCTTGTGGTAGCCCAAGCACGCGCACAGGGCACACACTGACGACGGCGTGCCGATCGACAGCGACGACGTTGTGTATATGTATGTAAAGGCCTCGGCTTCGAGTTCGCACGTTTCGCCGTACGCACGCGGGTTTTATGGTGTATAGGGGCAGGTTGGCGTTATTTGCGCCGCGACTCCCTTTTCTCGGCTCCCATACTGCCGCGTTTCTCGCCAAAACTATACAAGCGCTTATATGTAGCAAATTGTTGCTTGGCCGTGCAAACCGGTTTTTCATATCTCGCGCTAAAAAACACTTGCACAAAAAGCAATTATACGCTCCGAGTGTATCGCCCATCTTTCTCGCAATCTCTTTCTCGCGTCCGGATATTAACATACCGGGGACGAGGGAGCGAATTTGAATTAGCGTTTTATTTGCACCGGCCGTTAGGGGGGAGGGTATAATCGAGGCTCTTACTTAGTCGCCGAGCGCGCGCGCGCGCAGAGATGCAATTGACCGCAACCTGCACGAGGAAAACTTTGGGCAAAAAACGAAGGAGAGGAGACTTACATTTCACTAGCTTCAATTATCGCCCCATTCGTCGGAGAAGCTCGTGCGAGCACGTGCATACCGCGAGCCCCGTCTTTTTGCTCCGACGGCCTCGAGCACGTGCGCGCTTTATTTACCTTCGGCTCTCGCGCCTTGCCTTTTTCCCGCTACCTGTAGCTGCTCTCGCTCTTTTAACGTATCTCCCAGGATTTTTAGCTGGGGGGATAAATTCAAGAGCAGGAAGACGAGCCGAGAGAATGAATGGGGGGATCCTCGCGTGCAGCCGCGCCGCACCCTCCGGAACTCGCGTGCGTCGATCGAATGGCTTCACTTTTTGAATTTGAAATCTTGTGGACGGACAATTTCATTTGGGATGGAGCACAATGCGGCGGCGTCGGGAGTAATTACACGGTGGACCGTGCGATCTTTGGGCTTCTCTCGACGGCTTGGGATTTCTTGTTCGTGCGTATTTTGTAATACTTGTGAGGGATATTTGTCTGTCTGTCTATATCCTGCAGCTTTATGCGTTGCGTATAAATATGACATTCTTATGTATTAATAAGAAATGAGCTGGAAATAATCAATATCGATGGAATAAAAGTTAGAAATAACAGGAATAAAGGCCTGCTACATAAGCAACGACACTATGTTACTGTATAGTAATTACGAATCTTTTTTACGTCTTTATTATTTATTTGTGAGATAGCAAACCTGAGATTATTACAGTAAATTATTTATAAGACAGTGAATTAATTTTGGATAAGTTTATTGTTAATTATTAGAGTTTTTTTTTATTTCTCTCTTTTGCACGCGTTACAAAAACTTTCATTTAATCACTTTTGAATGTAAATGCAAATGTTCTGGTAGCTTTTGTTAATCCTAATTCCATTGCCTATAATTGTACTCGCAGATAGGATTGGGTTTTAAATCGTGAAGTTAATTACACCAGATACGAAATTGACAAATAAAATGGAACTGCTATACACTCAGCATTTCTTATTAGTTTTACAATCTTTTCATTTAAAATTCTATTTGCTTCGGTTTCTTCAACCATCAGTTTCTTATCCTTTCTCGCAGAATTTGAAAATAAAATTTAGGGAATAAACCTGCAATCACAAAACGATTAGAAGCTTCTGATGAGAAAAAATCAAGAAATTTCCACTGTTACAAATCGTTTCCCACTTTCGTTTTATATCTGCGCAATTAAACGTCCGGAAAATTCACCAAAATGGTTAGTCTCTGAACCAATCAACAAATCACACTCGCCCATTGAAGTACTAACTCATTCACGATTTATAAGAGTATCTCTAATTTATCTTACAGATTAATGCGATTAGATGCATTGTGTCGTGGCTCTTTCAAACACTGTTTTGCATACTACCGATGTACATTTATCCGCATGGCGCGCGTGCCAAAGTCCTGTCATCCGCTTAAATTAATCTATACCGCCACCGCTAATTGTAACTGCAACTTTTGTGCTAATTCGAGATCGCGCGAAACGAAGGAAGAAAAAAAAACGGAGGAGGAAGAGCTGTGTGAATGGGGGGTCGATTTCACGGGGGATCTATTATCTATACTTTGTAATTCCCGAGTCCAATTTCCGCGCTATCGCGTCCGCCGGCATAGGATACGCGGAATTAGCTCGCGTAGATCCCTAACTTATGTATGCGAATGCTATAGTACGGCGCGGCGCGCTATACGTCTTGACGAGCGGAATTGTATCCGTTGCGCTCACACAGTTTCAAGCCAACTCGACTCTCGTCTTCACTTTATGCACTCCCGATATATTTATAATCTCGTTTCGCCCGAGACTTATTTATTGTAAGTGAGTTGTAAATAAATTGGCCGCGCGTGTCAAATTCGAAACTATTTATAAAGATCGCGAGTGCACTGCGTCAAACGTCTCAAACTCTGAGAAATTAATGCGTAAAAAAAGAAAAAAATTCCTCGCACACTTAGGTTTAATTAATACGACCGGTCTTATATGCAATTTTTATCATCATCCATCGAGCGTGATTATATTGCTAAACAAAGTCATGCGCTCGCAACTATCTTGCGCCGCATCCGCGAAAATAAAAAGTATGATAAATCGACTCGCGCGCTTCACCCGGACAGACAAAACGCGCGTGAAGACTCGTCGAATCGGTAATGCGAAGTGCGGAAAACCGCGTGTTTGACAAATAGACAGACGCGACGTTCGGCACTCGAGTAAAAAGTACGTTAGTTGCACAAGTGCGTCCATATGAATGTGTATGTAAAGCCGAGGCGAAGCGATCGGCGGACGAAGTGACGGAAGCAGCAGCTTATACCTATACGGAAAGAAATAGTAAAGAAAAAAGTCGTCTTTTTAAAGGATGAAAAATTATCTCTCGCCGAAGCGGCGACGGAGGAAGTTCGCGGTCGGCCTCTCGCCGGCTTCTAATTTAAAGCAGCGCGGAATGCCGCCGACTAAAGTGCATGCACAGCGGTCCGACGGGGACGCGGCGTCGATCGCTACCGGCGCGAGAGAGCAGAGAGGGCTCGGCTCCTTTTTAATTTAGGCGAGCGCGCCGATAAAGCGGGAAAATTATAACCGCGATGGCCATTCGACAGGCCAATAAATGGAGCCGCTCGCGCGCTCCTATATAGTGGATAAAAATAATAGCGACGTCTGTGTGCACGCTCTATTTCTCTCTCTCGCTCGCACAATCTTAATACGAAAATTGGCAATCTCAACCTGGACCTTGCGTAATAGCGCGAGATGCTCCGACAGTCGGAGCAAGCGAGAGATAGAGATAGAGATAGAGAGAAATAGAATGAGAGAAAGAGAAAGAGAGATAGTGAGTGAGAGAGAGAGAATTAAGAAGAGGGAGGGAGGCACGCGCAAGCCAGAGGAGGAGGAAAAAGGCGATGGGGCATACGTGGCTGAGCTTGCGGGCACGTGGCACTCACACGTTGTCCGCTGTACAGAGTCTGCCTCGCGCCTCATGGACTGCCTGTTTGCGGGCGCGCGCGCTTTGGATGACAATCGCGCACGTGGAAATGCAACGAAATTCAAAGTTGCTTCTTTTGCAACGTTAATTCGAAATAGAATTGGACTGGGTGCCTGCTTTTCATTCGCTATCCCTCTCATATCTTCCTGGTCCGATTTAATTATGCATCCACGATGAAGCTGAAACTAGTTATTGACGGGTATTCCAATGTTGCAATGGATATCTTTAACGGATGGTAGACTGTCATGTTTTATTAACAATCGCGTGGTTAATTAATTTTCAAGCTTTTTCTTTATGCCTTCTTTAAACGATTGTGTAATAGTTTACTTTACAAAATGTTTTCTTACTTTTTTTTTAATAATGTAATTGAGTTTAAGCAAAAGAAAGGTTTTTTTTTATGATTCTAATTGTTATGTGCAATAATTTATATCTTTAATTTTATTATTTAAAATTTGTACTCAGTTGGTCGTAGTGATAAGTACAGTTCAAAAGAAACAGTAAAATCGGGGATTCATTCGTTAACGAAATGCACACCTCGCAGTCACTTTATTTAGAAAGGAGCGAGCATTACTTTTACGCGACTGTCAAATCGCCATAAACTGCACCTTCATTTTCAAAATGGCTTACTTGCATCCTTTCCCGCGAAACGAACTGCTCCTGGTATTCATCGATTAATCGACTACATCGATCTCCTTTTTCCTTTTTTTGTTTTGTTAAAAAAAAAACGCTGCCAATAGATTGGCACTTAGCTTCCTCGAACTTAATTATAGACTTCCTTTTTTTTTTTGAAAATTTGCTAGTTAATTAATAATATTTTTTAAGTTTGTTTCTATTCCTTTTACGTAAATACATGAAAAGTCTACCTTTTTTGAAAATTTCAAGCCAATTACATTTTTACTCAATTAATCGTTGGAGATGAAAAAAAAATCACATTTTTTTTCATTTTTTTCTCAGAAACTATTTATCCAAATTGATTGAAATTTTTTAGAGAACGTATTTTTATTCCGCATTATCATTATTATTTTCAAACCATTTCACAGATTAGTTTAGAAGAAATAAAATTATTTTAAAAATACATATTTTTTAAAAAACAAAAGAACTGTAATATTTAACATAAAGTTATTTTTTTAAAAAGACATAGGTAATTTCGTACGCCTTCAACTACTTTTTGTTTTATTTAAGTATCTCAATTCTATCAATAAAAAAAATCAAAAATAAATTTTTCGAAAATCGAAGATTTTTATTAAAAACAGACACATTGGTGGATTAAAATTATTATTTTTGTCCCAAATTCAGAATTTAATCAAAATTAAAAAAATGAACTAAGGTAGGTAAAATTTGGTCAAGTAGTTCTCAAAATATAGCGGTATGCGTAAACACACACACACACACACACACACACACACACACACACACATCTTACAGCATCCATGCAGACATTTTCTAAAAACACACAAAGTTTAAACAAAACTCAAAATTTTACTATTACAAAGTTTTGTCTTCCTCTATGAGGAAGACAAAACAAAAAAAAATGTACAGCTTAATCTACTCGATGCTTTAATTAAATCTATTCGACGCTTTTTTCCCTATCGGCGACATTCAAAATTGATAACAAGTTATGTGAAGGACAAAGCATTGTATGCGCTATTTGAATGAATAATAATAGTTTTAACTACTTTTTGCATACAATAACTTATCGATCAGAGTTCACGCATGCATTTTAGATCGTGACCTGCCGGGCGGTGCGCAATCGAGGGAGTATAAGTTTAAGTGCAAGTTGCTTCGACGCGCCATATTTTTCCGCGTGTACAGGAAAAAAATCCCAATACCACAGCAAACACTGCACTCTGCGAGGCTACGCGTTTCGTTCTTTCTTTTGCCGAGTCATTCTTTCTCTCTCTCTCTCTCTCCTGCTCTCGTCGAGATCACAAACAGCCAGCGGGCATAAAATGGTGAACGGCCCTCGCCAGCCGGAGACATAACAGCGGGGCTGGCGGATTTATACGCGCTCCTTACCCCGTATGCGCTTTTTACGATATGTAAAACCGACTTACGGCATTGTGAGAGAAGCGACGTTACTCCTCGTAAAAACCTCCGACACTCTTAGGACTTTGGCGAGGAGGATGATGAGAGCGCGCAGCGGGGACGGCGGGGAAGGAGAATAAAAATTCAAATAATAACAGTTTTAGTGGCTGATGCCTTGGCCTATCCTATAAATTGCGAGCTTGACAGAAAATAAATTTTCACGGCGAGGCGGAGGAAAAACTGTCGATCAATGTCAAACTATAAAAGCTCATTTACCGTCGCGAGTGATGAGCTCTCGTGCAAATTATTTATTTCATCGGAAGTAATGCACTAACAAGTAGATGACTGGACATGTGGGTTCTGGATGTCATCCAAACTCTCAATAATGATTTTTTGCTGCAAAATAACGAATAACGCGTCTCATGCATTTGTTAAAATCTTAATTATTCGGGAACTTATACTCGCATGCAAATAATGCAGTGCAATAGAAAAGTTGCAATTTGTGATGCGCCAGATTAAAAAGCCTTTACTAATTCGAAAGTTATGTATAATTGAAAATTCATTAAAAGTCTCTAATTAACTTTGACATAAATTATTTTGTGCAAAATGTATACATAATAAAGTTACTTGATACAATTTACTGTTTTCATCTCATTTCAGGTAAAAGATATTTATGAAGATTCATTCGATTCAATTTCGATATTGTTTGAAATTTAAACACTTATTTAAATACTTATTGCTTTGCATTTTAAACGCAGAAGGAATAAATTTTCGTTAGAAAATGCAGAGTGCTCTAGATAAGTGTGCATATTAGTCTCAGGAAAAAAGTAACGTAACTTTTTATTTTTAACATTCAAATAAATTAATGTTTAACTCGATAACTTTGTTACTTTCGCCAAAATAAATTTTTGTAAATTGGATTTATACCTTAATATTTTCATATATTTCTATCGTAAAGTGATTTCTTTGCTCGAAGCAAAAGTTATTGGTTCGATGCTCAAATCGAAATGGCGGGGTGCAATCACGTGTTTTGAAAAATTTTATTAGAGGCTGCGTAATTTTGTGGATCCAATTCCAAGAAAAAAATGCGGAATTATTAGTGGTAACCTGCAATGTCATGTAGAATCAATAATTTATCCACAATACGTAACAAAGATAAATGTACATTGTCTCAAAGAGTCTTTCAGCGAACTCTGAGAATCTTACGAAGTACAGTAATTCAGCTCCATTTTTTTTATTTATTGTTTGCCGTGCATTGTTAAAACAAAAAGAAGCTTTCAGGATTTCATTTATCTCAATAATAACAGTAGTTTAACGTACGTGACGCATCTGAAACAAAAGCTTGAGCGCCTTTATAGGTGACGTTTGCATATGCATGCACAAATGTGTACAATTAAACTGACAGTGAGGGTTACGATACTTTTTGCGATAATGTCAGTTTTGACATGCAGTTTCCTTATCCATAAGAAATGAGTATCTCATTTTTCTTAATATTTTTTTTTTTTTTTTTTTCAATACGCAACGGCTGCAAAATCGCCTAGCGAAAATGTGCGAGCGACGCTCGAAAATGCAAGCAAAGCGTGCAACGGACGATTACTGCGAAGTATTCCAAGAAACATTGAAGTGCAAAATATAAAACAAAAAAAAACGACGAATATCACTTTGCCGGGTTTAAGAGGCCCCCCCATCCAGCGAGCGTTACTCAATTAGCTTACCGGGAGGCACACGGAGATTGCCGGTCCCCGATTTTTTTCGGTCCCGTGGCAATTACTTAATCCCTCGACAAGCCAGGAGTAAACAGCCGCAAATTAATTTCGCAGCCGATCTGGCGCACGTCGCCTGATGGGCCGCCCGTATCAAGTCACTCGGCTGACGAAACGGAGAGGAAAAAAAGAAGGCGGCTGCCTACGCCAATAAGGGGGCAGGGCGAGCGCAATTCCCAACAGGAGCCCCGCGCGTCCGACCGGAAGCCCGGAGCGTATATATACGCACACCTAGCGTCACCGCGTGCGTCCGCCCAACGATGCGCGCGCTCACCCGACTCTCTCTCTCTCTCTCTCTCTCTCTCTCTTTCTCTCTCTTTCTCTCGTTTCCCTCTCGTAACGTCAGTGCGCCTGGGTTACAGCGACCGCGCCCCTCGGCAAAATCCGACTCTCCACCTCCCACTGGCTGCGCGATTTTCGCGCATTTCGCCGTGGCTTCAATCGAAACTTCCAGTCTGCTCCGCACTTGCGCATTCCGGAGCTTTTTATTTCGTCGGGAAAAAGGTGCTCGGGTGTCAACTTCGAAAAGGACACCGACTTGTTTTTCATACCTTTTTTTTAGGGGGGGGGGGGAGGGTAGTTTTTTTTTAATTTAGTTTTTACTTCAAGTTTTAGCAATTTAAAGCGCGAACCAGGTGATTGATCTTTAAAGTTTAGAGTGTGGAAAGATTTCATAGGTGTGAGGAAAAGTGTTGTTTTAAAAAACGCTATAATTATTTCGACTATATATCGGCCTTCGGTAATTACTATTAATTACCAAATTAAGAATAATTATACATGGAACTTGAACATTCAGGTGTAACTAAGTACAAACTTTATACAAATGTTGTCTCTGAAGAAGAGATGGTACCCGAAGTTTATCAGGTTTTGGAAGAGTTCACTCTAGTACTTTAAATAGGGCAAATTAAAATTTACCTAATTTCTTGAAATATTTTTGTGGAGACGGCGAAATGTTGTGCTTCAAATTCAGCTGATTGCAACATTTTGTAAATGTCATTCGCTTCCACCTATTTATATTTAGATCGAAAAGCTTGAAACTATAAAAAATTGGACGAATGATTTCTATGCGATTATTGCAGACTATAATTGAAAATTAATAATGAATTTTTTCAAAAGATTGTGACACAAATAAAATATATCATTAGTCAATGTTAAATTGAGATTTCAAATTGCTTCAATAAATTATTTAGCTGCAAATTGAACGTTTAATTGAAGTACTTAAATAAAAGATAATGTTTTTTCTAAGTTAAGTCTAATTACTAGATCGAGCAAAAAATATCAGATCCATATTAAAATATTTCTATAGCGCAGGGAAAAGCTGTAATTTGATCAACATAATTGAGAATATTCTATTTAACTTCTTGAATTATTTATACTAACATTTTGAATAATTCCTTAATTTCTTCTCTTATTAAGGATGTAATCGAATGTAATATAAAATTAGCTTCAGCTGCAGGCTCGATTAAAATTCCATTTTGTTCGCGGGATAAAATTATAACTATATTATATATCATTTCGTCAAAAGCGTAATTCATTCTCCCATTTAAATCAGCGCTCAAACCGGACTACTCGACAAATTCGCCACTGCGGTTACGCTCATCAGGCAATCCGCGTACGAGGAACACGCAACTGTACTCCGATCGTTCTCACAGCTCGGCGTTCGTGCAGGCGCGCACGGCCTCCCACTTCCAGCGATCGGCAGGACAGAGAGAAGGAGTACCCGGGAAGAAACGCGAAAATTAAGGTGGCCGCGTTAGTCGGCGCGAAAAAAATAAAGGCCCGGTAATAGAGTGTCAACCTGTAATTGGCGACGCGACGCGCGGGAGATTCCATTAAGCGCCATTAAGACGCTCTGCTCTCGGCTCTCTCCCCTGGCTTCTTTTTCCTGTTTGTGCCGCGCGCGCCATCCGTCCTTTATGCCGGCGCGCGGGGCCTTTTCTCAAAAGCCGCGCTCTTTTCGTTCTCGCGTGATGCTCCCGGAGCACGGGGCCACATGGGAGAGGACACAGCCGCGCGCGGAAGTCGCTTCTCGCCGCGCGGTGCGTGACCGCGCCGCGATCGGCACAATTAAACGGAGCCTCGCGGCCGATCGCGTCGTGCCCTGAGCATTTAAGTAGACGTTTTATTCCTCCCGGTAATACGCTACGTGTCCACTCCAGCGCGCGATTCGCAATTGGAGATTACACCGCTGGGAGAGAACACCTCGTCCAGTATCGGCGGAGGGCCGTTCTTTCAGTTTCTTATCAGGACTAAGTGTAATTTTCACTCGGCGATTTTTCCGCTGCACTTCTTTAAGCTCGAGCGAAATTATCCAACGGGCGGACGTAATGTAGCTGTTAATTGGTATCAAATATGTGACTAAATGATTTTTTTCTTCTCCGTTTTCTTTTTTGGATAAGTCGCAGAATTTGCGACTGCTGTATAGTAAGCCGTTTATCGATAATTGTTCCGAGTAAACTTGATAATTTTCAGCGGCACGGCGTTCTACAATATTCGAGCGCGCGGCTTAAAATATCCGCTATAGGAATTTAAAGTGCAGTGTATTAAGCGCGGTTCTTTAAATATTGGCAAACTGTACTTCCAGCGTTTCGATGCCCATAAATAGCGCCGAGCGAAAATTAATAATTGACGCGGCGATCTTCCGCGTTATTTGCAACATTTAATCCGTGCCGCAGCTGCTACCGTTACTGCCGTCTGCGACCTACTCTTTTATGCCGTCGTTCGATTGCGACGTGCCTCACACCGGGACCGAACGCGCGTTTCGTCCTGCGGGCATATTATTACGAAAATATAAACTGAAAAAGGGAAACAAATAAAAATCTAATCAACGTAGCATTCGAGTACTCGGTTTGATTAACGCAACGAGCGAAGAGAGAGAGAGAGAGAGAGAGAGAGAGAGAGAGAGAAATGGATGAAAATAGAAAGATGAGGAAGATTTTGTAATTTTGTCTTAGGGTTTTTAAAGCGCGACAATTAACTTGCACGACACTGGCTCGGTAGCGCTTTCCACTCCATGATAAACATGCCAATGAGGTAATGGCTTCGCTGAGATGCCGAGCGAACGACTAGCGTATATGTGTCGATGAGTAAACCACGCCTCGTCGGGACAGCCATTTTGATTCCGCTGCGCGGACGCGCGGTGGTGGGTATGCGTGAATTCCTCGTTGCTAGCCACGCAGCGCCAAGCGACGTTTCAGGTAAATTAATGCCAACACCCATCGATATCGCCGCCTTGGATCCGCCTTTTTATATACAATTCGCTTTGCTTTACTGTTTTATACAACGTTGTATGTTAGTGGGGATAACTCAATTTGAGACTGGTGGTGCGTGAATCGAAAACTTTCTTTGTTTCGTGCTGGTGAAGATCGAAACGAATGTTTTTTCACTTGACTCGCTAAAAAGGACGTGATTGTTTCAAAGAAGTTTGATAACCTTTGAAACGCAAAATCCCTGATAGAAATTTTTATCTTTCTTTTTTTTAAATATTTTTTTTAAATAGCGTATAAAGTAATAAATCCTTATTTTCGCTTTATTCGCGTAGTTGAAACAATAAAAGGTATCGTAATATTTAGTAGCTAAATATGAATCAAAAAGTGAATGACAATTTTCATTTTATTCTTTAAAATGTTCATTGAAAAAAAATTATAACTAAATTTCAATAAAAAGCTGTATTAAATAAACATGAATGTCTTCAATTAATTAAGTAATTAAAAAACTTGAAATGTCTTGTAGTTATAAAAGATTTTAAATTAATTTTAGCGCTTTTAAACTTTCAACTAGTTTTTAGCCCCGGATACAATGCTGTCTTTAACATAAAAAAATGCAAATTTCAAAAAAGATCAATATTAATTTGTCATTTTTAAAGCAGTAGAAAAAAGAATACTACCAGAACCTAAGTATACGTAATAAACTTCACGAATCATTTGTATTCTAAGTTTATCAAATTTTCGAAGAGTTTACTTTAAAGCTTTACAAATTGCAAATTCAAATAAATTGACCTTTCTTGAATTGTGCTTTTTCTTCGTCAGAGGTGACGAAACAACAAATCACTTACTTAATCTTCGAATAATGAAGGCCTTAAAGTAAATTAAAAATTAAGTTAAAAGTCCGAAGCGCTTAAATTACAATAATTTAAGTCCATTAATTAGTTCACTTTCTTTATAGTTGATAAAAATTGAAACTTCTCAGGCACCATTAACTTTTTTAATTTCCATCGAGGATATTGCAAATATTCGTAATTTTGAAGAATTAATTTCTACT
Source organism: Sycophila texana (assembly GCA_035582955.1). Taxonomy (NCBI): domain Eukaryota; kingdom Metazoa; phylum Arthropoda; class Insecta; order Hymenoptera; family Eurytomidae; genus Sycophila; species Sycophila texana. Next base: position 46,128 of record JAWWEN010045498.1, read on the forward strand.
ACGTCATCCGGAGTTATGTTCTCATGCACTGAAAAGAACGAGCACATATATGTACATACTAATCATTGCGGCATTGTTCTTTTTTTTTTTGCAACTCGAAATGAACAGCAAGTAGTGAAATACAAGCAACGGCGCAATTCAGGGCGTCGCGCATCGGACCGCAGTACTACTACTACCATCCTGGCTACACCGGCTCATTGGCAACCCTCGGCAACCCCACGTATTTTGGCCAAGTCCCCTACGTAGGAATGGCGTCGTCACCCACGACGTCCGATCTGGGCCTTTACCCCTTCCCGATGGGGCACCATTCCATGCCTGCGAAAGTACCCTCCAGCCCGGACAGTCCACCCGAGCGGCCGTCTTCGTATTCTGGTATGCACTTATTTTCTTTACACATTATCCGTCTTTCAATGCTTTCACGTTTTATTCTGAATCGCTTACCTCGGATTATTATGCCTCTTCCTATACGCGTCTTCGTATTCTGGTATGCATGTCCCACGATTTATTATGCATGTGAATCATTTCTCACAATTTAAACAGTTTCCGAAGTAAGCGATTCAATGATACGTCCTCGTAACCTTTTATATTCTATTGCGAATTAAGATTCTGATCGTTCAAAGTTGTGCTTGGTATTTTAGCTTTAAAAAGTGTAGTTGATCCAAATTTCACCCTGTGCTTACGTCTAATTGAGTCGCCTGAATTATTATGATATTGCTTTCTAAAGTTGAATTAGTGAATTTCACTAATATTTAGTGGAATTCACTAATTTTTAGTGGTTTTTCACTAATTCAACT
>JAWWEN010045499.1:0-12199 GCA_035582955.1 Sycophila texana
TTGGTTGAAACAAGTAAATATTAATTAAAGCAAGTAATGGTTAATTGTGATTAGTAAACTTTTTTCTCAGTGTATACTGTTAAAAAATTTACAATTCATTTTCTAGTATAAGCATCGAATGTTACTACACTGAGGGAAATGTTTTAATAGTAATTACAAATCGTCTAGTAAAAATTACTAAACTGTTTGAGAAAGCAATCACAGACTGACATCGCGAAAATTTCCTAAACAGTTCAGTAATTTTTACTGATCGACTTGTAATTTTTACTAAAATCATTTTCTCATGCTAAAATTACAATATCTCGTTCTCGTCGCAAATCGGCCTTTAATCCAGCGAAACGATAAAATTAAGCCCTCGGCAACTCAAAGCAACCGGCTTGGAAAACTATCGTCGCTCCAGCGTTCCCGGCGGTATATGCGGCCGCCGCACGAAATCCAATCGCTAAATCAAAGCGATTTCGCAGCCGCTGCAGCGTGCGGCGCATATACCTTCCGCATGCGCGCTTACAAGGGAAAGCGCGGGCGCGCTCGCCGACGTTAAATATAGCCGCGCCGGGACGCGGGACAAATGAACGAGGAAGCGAGATTGAACGCACGGCAATAATTAGACCGCTGATATTGAAATGATTTACCCGAGTGACGCAACGCGCGAGGCGCGCGCTCGCGACACTCGCGAGCGATAGCCCGATAAGAGGAGAGTGCAGGCGTCGGGAAGCCAGCCTATTTATAGAGCGGGAGAGAGGAGAAAAGTCCGCACTCGCAAAATTTCCTCGATATTATATACCCTGTGACTCGTGTGTGCAAAACTGTCGATGACCGTTAACAAAGTACCCTAGTCTTTTTCAGGCGATTTCGCGCTTAGGGCAAAGCTGTGGATCGCTATACAGCTATGAGAGAATTTTCTCGTAAAAATTACGGTGATTTTTCCGTTAAATCTACGTGAAAAAACGTAATCATGGGACGGTTGGAAATGCTGTAAATTTTTACGGGAAAATCGCCGTAATTTTTACCTGAATCTTTTACGGTCGTACGAACTTTGTGAATTTTACAAAAAAAAAGCTCTGTAATTGAGTTTTTCTTGCAACATTTACAAAACTTAGTCAACCGTCCAAGATTCAAGTAAAAATTACAGTGATTTTCCCATAAAAATTTACAATATTACCCGTCCCACTATTACGTTTTCTCACGTAAATTTACGCGAAAATCACCGCAATTTTTACAAGAAAATTCTTCCAGTGTACTGGTATGAGGGAGAAGGTATTCAGGTAGACGCGGGGGTTGAATATTCGGTGGAGGAGCGAAAAATCGAACGACGCGTATCGGGCAGAAGTGGGTCGCCGGCGTTTTTCAGGTCCGCGATTCCGTAATCTTGGCCGCGATAAGAGGCGCGCGCGCCTCGCTCGCTATCGATTCCTCCCGAGAGCGACCGGCGAATTTTTTCGCGCAAGGCCACCGGATTACCGGCCTGCATCGTCTGAGTGTCGCATCCAGCTTTTCTCGATCCCTGGTCCACCTCCCCCGACCCTGCAGTCTCCTTCAAACGATGCGCAATTGTGCAAAATTGTTTTTCAGATTACGGGAGCGCCCTTTCATCGCGAGCACAATGGCACGAGCTCGGACTCTTCTTCCCTGAGAAATTCGTTTTAGTCTTTATTGCCATATTTGCTGTATGAAGCGGGGGAGAAAGGATTACTCCCGGCATTGTTATATCGATTGTTTACTCGATTGCTCACTTCTCAGCTGTTAAGGATGATCCTGCGTTGAATTATTTATTTGAATTTGAAACTGCATTTGTTCGTGACTGGGGAATTTCGAGTGCTCCGCGGATCAAGTCTGCTCATTGAGATTATCATAATTAAAAAAAATTCTAATGGTAACGGTAAAAAGAGCATATTTTTACTTCATAAGTTCAGGTGTAATTTGAAACACTCCTAAACGAGTATTTAACTTGAATGAATTTGGTTAATCATTCTTTAGATTAACGCGTTTTATTGGATTCTCAAAAGGTTTGCTTTTAATTAATTTTAAAGGCAGAATTTTAATTTAAGGTTTATTCAAGTTTTACTTTAATGAAAGTTGAACTATTAAAGCACCATGCAGATGTATTTAAATTAAAACTATCGTCATTTATGTTGCATTATTATGTCGTTTATGATTGTATTAAAATTACAAATGCAAACTGAGTTGGATGATATTTATTTGTGTATAATCAATTCTTGCAAATATTATGGTCTACTATATCGATCACGTACAATTACTATTATATCAATACATTGAGCATAAATGAGGATTTAATTACTCTGTTACATTCAAATGCCCATAGTAATTAGTCTGCAATAAGTAACGAATTTAGGCACAAATGAAGCCTTACATGTAAATTAGAGAAATTTTTTTAATGACTTTGAAAATAGGTTATAATATCTACCGAAGAAGAGAAAATGTAGAATGCAGTTGTACTTAATCACGATACAAATTATAAAAGTCAACATAATTTAACTGCATTTTATCAAATGATACTTTAATTGAGTCATTCACTAAAACATAATTATCTTGTTTCCGAATGTAATTATCTAATTCCCTTTAAACAAAACGAAAAATTTTATGTTGACTATTCCGTAATTTACTAATTTTTTCGCTTCAAACGGCAAAATTCGTGGGTCAGTCTTGTTAAGTAGAGCTTCTGGTAAGGAGTTGGGGGCGCAGGTGGCACGATCCCCTGCGTAAATAAGATAAGGAGCCGCCGGCGGGCTTGCAGCCGGGCGATAATTAAGTGGGGCCCGTTTAAGATTTCACGGGAGGGCGATAAACACAATCCGGGGATTCCCCGGAGTTGTGGATGAAGATCGCAACGCCGAGGTGATCCAGAACACACCCTATATACTGTGTATGAGAAATTCGGGGCTATCAGTCACAGTCCAAATTTATTACAGGTTCATTTGTTTCCTCGGCGATGGTCAATAGCAAACGCCTGGGATATTTTGGATATTTTCCTATGCGGTTTGATATGTTTACGGCTTAGCTGACAATATGCTGTTCATTAATCACACTGTTTGTACATACAAAGTTACGCGAAAAAATCCTAGATTTGGAATAAATAATATAAATTGTGTCGTTAATCGTTAAATATGTGTAAATAAAGGTAATTTACGTTTGATGGGAACATCTTTTTTTTAAACCATTATTATAAGTGTAACATATTTCTCGAGTGTCATTCATTTTCTTTTGATTGACGTTTCAATTCTAAAATATTAATATGAGAGGAAACAAGATAAGGAAAAAAAAAATATTATATATAAAGAAAGACTTTGTTACTTTTGAAAATATAATCTTAAAATAAATATATCGAATGTTTCATCTATACAGCATTATTTATTATGTAATTATATATTTACCCTACATCCTTTTTCTTAGAACTTCGTAAAATACTTTAAAGGAAAATATTGGGAAAAGACTTAGTTTTATTAAAATTTTTATGTTATTATACAAATATCTACATACTCATAAAAAGTTCAAGCTCTTATTCATATTTTATAGTAAAAGAGAAGCACGCAGTTTTTTTTTTGTAATAAAATACAAAGTTTCCAGATAAAGGACATTTTTCCTACAAATATAGACTGAGTATCAATTTAACTTCTTACAATTACATTTAACGTTGTTTATAAATTAATTGGCTTTTTTTTATAAAAAATTTGTATAATCCGTAATTTAAAAAAATAATATTAGCTTGCAATAATTGAATAACTCGAATTTCCCAATATTTGATGTTATTTTACTGTTATGCAATATATAAAATTTTTTACATACCCCCGCCAAAAGTACCTATTTTTATCCCGGTGCGGGAATGAAAAACTGGCAATTTCGGCGTGGGTATGTAAAAAAATCGTATATCCACTGCGGAAAAAAAGAAAGAATGCCTCAAATCACATGTTTGTCGTCCTCGCCTTCGGCTCGGGTGACAATTTCCATGTGATTTGGGACCGTTCTTTCTTTATTTCCCTAGTAGATAATATACTATTTTTCCGCTTGAACTTTTCATCAACGTATACAAATGGAAATGGTTTTGAATTTTCAACTCAATGCTTACACGTAACATCGCATCTTTAATAAGTTTAAATCTCTAAAGTGCATTGATTATTTTTTTAATACTATATATCAGCTGATCAAAATGATGGAATGTACGTATAAAAAATATATTAAAAAATGTATAAATATATAAGTATATATAAAAAGAAGCTCACTGGCATGCTCGCGAGTGTGATCAGCGGGACTGAGTGTCTCCCTCATGGACAGCGACATGAGCAGCTCCTGGGCGAGCTTCTGCTTGCCGAAGGCGACGGCCCCGCTGGTGACCATGATGCACTCCCGGCCGGCGAGCTGGCACTCGGCCACCTGCTCGACGATGCTGGCGAGCCGGCCCAGGGCCAGGCCGTGCTCGTCCTCCCGCGTGATCACCGCGCTGCCGAGCTTCACCACCAGCCGCCGGGCGTATTTCAGCTGGTTGCGCTCGGTGAAGGTGGCCCGCCGCGGCCTCTCACCCGTCTGCAGCTCCCGGCGCAGATCCACCCGGTTGCCCTGCAAAGCACACCGAGCAAACCACCGGGCCGTTAAGCACACGCTAGATTTGAGGCGCGCTCGCCCGCTAAGGCGTGAGGTATCGCCGCGGCCGCTGCCCGTCGGGCTTGAGATCGATACCTCTGTTTACATGCCCAGACCATTGGGTTTCGCGAGGCGAGACGAGCTTATAGGCTGATGCGGCGGTTTCGAGTGACGGACGCTACGGAGGGGGGAGGGGGAGACTTCCTTGGGAGTGGCGTAAAAAGCTTTTGTACTTTTTCTTTTTAGATTCTGATGATTATTCTTTTTTTTTTTTTTTTTATTTTACTTATATAGTTACTTTAGTTTGCAGAGAAATTTTGTATCTGATTTGATGTATTTTTGTTCGCGAAAGGTGTTATTATTAGTTATGAGGTTGAAAAGAAGAGAGGAAAACTAAAAGTTTTAAACAGCTTGAGAGTTTGCACGAAAAAATAGTATAGACAGAAAACGAGTTAAATGGAAAGAATGTCTCTATCTATTTTTAAACAACTTAGTGCAACATGCTTATTTAACTGCAATTAACGTACGACTTTGCATGGAAAATAGTAAAGATTTAGAAAAAAGGAAAAAGAAGACATGAAAAGCATTAAATTCATCTTACTTTATAAAACTGTGCTACCATTAAAATAATATAATTGTAATATTAAATGTCTTTTTGCAGCATTTCAATTATTTTTATGATTTTATGACACGTTTAATGCTGTCTACTTGAACTTATTTTATTTTTTATTTTCAATTGATTTTATGAAACAATAAATTAATCAACGTGTTACAGATATTTGTAGATAAATACTGATTGATAAGAGAGAAATATTTATAACTGCAGTATCCACCCGCCGAGCATTTCATAGAGAATTTATTCCGGAATATGATGTGGTAGCCGAAATGCATACTTCACCCAAAATATACGCATAACTCAATTAATTAATTAACTTCGTAAATACATTTTTATTCCCCGAATGTAATTACGGCGTATGTAAAGCTGAGTGGAAACTGCGTTTCACCGGAGCACCAAAAAATTACTTCAAACAAAACAATTCACATTCTAATTAAAAGCGACTATCGTGCTCGGAATATCTCCCTCGCATCGTTTAAAATCCACAAGTGTTCGATCGCTCTATAATCAGTTTACACCCGCACTCGAAATGCCGCGAGTGTACGCGCGCGCGATTGATTTGCGAAACGTCGATCGACCGATAAACCGGCACACCTCGGCAAACATATAAGCCGCTTTAATTGCGAGATTAAGTGGCCGCAATCGATTTTTTAATCCCATCTACCCCTCGCCTCTTTCCCACCACGTCTCTCTTTATCTATCTATCTTTCTCTCTCTTTCACTCTGTCTATTTATCTATGTATCTCTCTCTCTCTCTCTCTCTCTCTCTCTCTCTCTCTCTCTCGATATCGCAGTAATCTTTTTATGATCGTCTAAGTGAAATTAAGCGACTTTTCCCGTGGACGGCAGCGTGAAAAAGTATCGGCGGCGGCACGAAGTGGATCGCGCGTGGAGGGTGAAAATAAAATGATGGAGATCGCGTTCCATTATCGGCGAAGCAATTGAAACAGGTTAATTCCGGCGAGGGAATTATCTAATCAAGAAACGCTAACAGAATCTCGTTGGATGCGAGATTAGTTCGCTATCTGACAAACCGAGGCCCCGCGGCGTGCTCGCCGGCTGTACTATACCTGCCCCACCGCATGCGGCTCGCAAGTATTCGCCGAAAATTCCGATCATTGTTCCGTTCTTCGACGCATTTCATTCCGTGCGATTTCACATGCGCAAAACAATCGTGACGTTCCGTGATTTTTTTTTAGGTATCAGCTCTTTAGGCACCGTTTCGGGTGGAAGTGGGGTTGGAGCATCCGCGCTGGGGGAGGATCGGGAGGGTCGATAAGGATTGCTTAGGACGCGACAGGAAATTTCGGGCAATGCCGTTATTTGTCGCCCATTTATTTTAGGTGTAAGTTTTCATAATTTCCGGAAGTTTAGTTTTCAGGGCGGCTATGATTATGGCGCAATATTTTTTATTCATAGAGATTGGTATCTTCTTTTTTTATTAGTGTATGATAATAATTACATACGAAGTTAATTGAATCGGTTGTGATCTCGTTTTTTACTTATCTATGTCCTATGTATATCTTTTCTTTTTTAAAATGTTCTATATTTTATGTCTTTCAGTTGATGAAATATTTAGCGAGTCTGAGCAGATGTCAGGAAGATTGTTCTTGTGAAAGTGGAAGTACATGTACCTTCAAGTTTCTATTAAATTTGAACTCTTTTTAGACGTGAACAAATTTTCTGCAGACACGAATTTTAAAAAAAACTTTGAAAAGGTTGATTAAATTTTTCCAGTTTTTGAAATTTGATTTTTTTTCTTTTTCGCTGAGAATACAATTTATACCTACACTTCCATCATAAGATAGAGAGTTACTTCATTCACATGTTTTTTTATCACATTCGATCCAATTTGTGGAAAAATTGCAAATAAATATTACTTAACAATTAATGCAATTAATATTACTTAAGTTAATATTTTTAAATGATTAAATGACTAATTGTAAGTTTTCTTCACTTGTTTTTTAACAAATAGCAGTCATTAGTAACTGTGACAAATAAAAATAAAATAATATAAAGAAACAAATTGAACGATAAGAAAGAATTTCTCCTATTTCAATTAAAAGCTTAATAGTGAAAAAAAGCCACTCGGAAAATCTAGAGCTGCAAAAAAGTGAAGTTTTTATATATACCATTTCTCAACGCATCTCGAGGGTTTTATCTAACAATTAATAGGTACATCGTAACGACGCAATAGACATACGGAATCCACCAGCGATAAAAGCGAACTCTTGAAGTGGACTGCATTTCCCGTAGCTACTTTATTTCGTTCTAGATTTTCCGATGCAGCATCGCAGTTGCGTACGTAGCCTGTTTATTCTGAAATTTACTTTTCCGTGCAGCATCTCGTGCTTGCAACACCCGACAGAAAGAGTAGAGTAAAGTAGAGAAAAAGAGAGGGACAGAGAAAAACAGAGAAAGAGAGAGCTCGACGCCCGATAAACGTTGCACTTGCACTTTGGTGCGACAATGCGCGTTTCGCAATTCTGTAAAATAACGTCACGAGCCGATTTCAGTCCGGCGATGTGTTGGCCTTTATAGCGAGGCTAAAAAAAAAAACGCATCCCCAGCGACGATTACTGACGCGGAAAGCCCTTTGGAGGCTCCACTCACGCGTACTGTATGATTCTTCTCTTCTTTTTTATACTTTGATTTTTATTCTTTCATTGGGATAAGCGGTTGCACGCGATTGCTCGGTTGAAGATGTTTTTTTTCTTTTTCTCTTTTTTTTACGTTGTCTTGAAAATCGAGGAGCGAACTTCGAGTAAGGGGAGTTTTCCACTGGAATAAACGAACTCGATTTGGGAGAGATGCTACAGTCGTTTTTGAAATCGATGTGTTAGAATTTAACGTCGATGCTTGATGCGTTCCCGGAAAAGTATTGCTCTTTTTTTTGTTGGATAAACTATACCTTTTTTCGCGTTCATTTTAGACTTTATTTTATGAAAAATGTTATGAAAAGCAAATAAAAAATATACACGTTCATTTCATTTTTGCGACTGAGTGCCACTTTATACATATACATTTTATTGAAGGCTGAAGATTAGCTTATGTACGCATACTTTTTTCACAATCCTCTTATATAATCTGCATATTTTACTTATTTTACTTATGCATTATTTCGCCTAAAGCAAGACCCAACGATCTCCCTCCCACACGAAATTTATGTATAACTATTCCAGCTTTAAGCTCTGATTTAAGCTCGCGAAAAAGTCAATTCCCTTCATTCATATTTCAATCGCGAATCTTCGTTTCCCCCTTGCTCCTCCCGCATATACGATTTCTTCAAAAAGAATTAGTATTCCGCGCGAAACAACCGTACAGCCACTCCGCTCAAAAAAAAAAAAAAAAAAAAAGAAAAAAATCTCGCAACAAATCTAAATTCACCCTCGCACATTCGCCATCGATCTCTCAGTGTCCGACCGAAATTTCCACGCTCAGAACGACGCGATTTCCGCGACTCGCGCGAGGGTGCGACTGCACCCTCTACTCCGCCGCGGGGAAAATATCGCGAGCGCACAACTCGGCGCACGCCGCGGTCACAGGCGCTGCGCGTGACACTCCGCGGGATGTTTTCGCGCGAGAAAGGGCGAGAGATATTTAAGTGACTCACGCTGGCGCTCTGCAGACTCAGCGGCAGGCTGGACGCCGAGGAGAATCGCCGCACGCCGGCGGAGCGGCGCAGCAGCAGGAGGGCCGTGTACATGATGGCTGGCTCGATGGGGCGGACGGTGGACGTGTGCGCGGCTCTCCTCTCGTCGACGAGGGTCTCTCGAGTCGGACGCGGATGCTCGCCGAGCGTCGAGGAACTGCGCCTCCTCAGCGCCTCTTGGCGACGCTTAAAGTCTCGCCGGGCTTATCGGTGCTCGCTGATACTGGCCGTGGGGTGAGGTGGGGGGGACCCGATCGGCCCGAGCGCGTGGAACGCCGTCACAATAGACTTTAGACTCTTTTGACGGGCGGCGCGATGCAGCCGAGTGACGTGAGCGTCCGACGGGGCGCTATATAAATGTCGGACGAAGTGGCCTCGCGGGAGGCGAACCGACTCTGTTTATCTTATCCCCGAGGCGTATATCGATATCGATCAGAGAGACCCATCAGTTGATTTGTATTTATTGCGTTGTTTTTTTTTTTATATATTATTCGTAAGGCAAGACTGGGATTTTACCGGTTTCGAGGAGCTTTACTCATTACTGTGTTGTGAAAACAATGTGCTTGTAGCTTGAGTTTGCGGGGAGGTTTTGGGGTGAATGATATACGACGTTTTTAAATTGCGTTTCTTAAGTACGGTATTAAAGGGCGATTTTAAGACTAATAGGATCTCCTTACGGTGTGGACGTGTTTACGACTCGGGGAGTCGGCTTTGCCCGCGACGGGGATTTTTTCACAGAATTTTTCCATGTAATCTCACTGGACGTCTTTCGAACTCTAGGCTGTAATGCCGTTATGTATGAAACTCCATTTGAAAAATATGAAATATTAATCTTCAGAAAATGTTTTGCTTTAATAGCATAGCGAAGTGAACTTTTAATTTTTCAGATGCAACATTTGAATTGCCGATGTTTTAAATGATATTATAATATTGTTTATTAATACACGTATGTTATTTAGACATTAGTATTCTTATAAATAGGTATAACATTAAAATAATAAATACTGAACCAATTTGTTAATTTGCCTGTATTTATTTATTGAAAAACTTTTAATGTTTTCTTTGGATGTGCATTTGACTTTATTGTTTAATACTGTAGTTCTTCGCTCTGTGAGATACTCGTTAAAACAGAGTAGTATTTCGCGAAAATTATCAAGCTCACCTTGATATTATAAACTCGGCAAGATAAGAACAAAGCTAGGAAAAGCTAGGAAAAAAATAGTCGTTTGCAATATTCTCTGACGCTGGAAAACAGATATTAACGATAAAAATAATACTAGCATTACATTTTAACACTCGTTACTTAACTTGGTAAAAAAAAATTCAAATCTCCCGACGATAATAAATCCGTCGCGATAAGCCGCATTGAATAATAAATGCGCTAATTTATCTGCCGGAAAGCGCGTTGAGTCCAGTAAAAGGCCGCGCGTGCGATGTGCAAGTAAACAATCAAAGGGATTACGCTGCAAAGCGCGCAGGTATAATTAGCACTGCGGGACCTGCAAAGCGACTCGCAAACTAGAATATATATCCCTGAAAGTATCATCGGCAGCTCTAATTGCATTGACACTCGCCAACTCCCTCCTAATCTCCGACGATGAGGCATCGCATGGTCCCAGCGAGAAAAGTCACTTATATATCTATATTTGAGGACTGCGTGGTCTGAATGATTCCATGTGTCCAAGTTGGAAAGTTTAAAAAAATATTATCGGCGATTACGTAGCAATTTTTTTTTTTTTTTTTAAGTAGGAATAATTTTTATAATTATATTTTGGCGGTGTTATCTCGCCGCAAACTTAGATTGATAAGGCGGGAGGTTTAAATTAAAGTCGATTGAGGATGATATATATATATAATCTATTACAGTGTATAAAATAATCAATTGAAGTGTTAAGTAAACAGAATTTCCAAAATACAATGTAATGTTTGAAGATGAATAATTTGTTAAGTTTACTATATTATTACTGTTTTTTTTTCATAAATCCATTATATAAATTGCAGAAGCCAACTAGTATTCGCTTGAAATTCTCGTTTTTTACTTTTTAGTTTTCATTTTTCATTTTTAGGCATAAAAGGAAAAAAAACAGATACGTGTACAGTGTTATAACGTATAAGCAAAAATTCTCGTGAAAAATTTAAAAGGCATGATATTTCGTAAAAATTAAAATGGAATAAAATTTTGCATTGAAGGTAAGAGGAGCAGAACAATGACGTATCTTAATTTGAAATATTCTTTTCGCATGCTTAACTCTATACAAAACTGTGATATATTTAATTAAAAATAAAATAAAGAATTAGATGTGACAACAATGGAGCAGAAAACTCTGTCGCACGCGAATCTCCCGTGCGTGCGTATGAGTGTGTACGCGTACAAAGGAATTTTTGGAGCGCGCGATGGTATACTTCCATTCTCAGCTTATTGGAGCTGAAATATTACTATATATCGATGCGTGTGTAAATGGCAATAAATAATTCAATAAATCCATTACATATTTTAGGCATTTAAAAATCGCCTGTTTTTTTCATTGAGAGAATTTGTTGTACAAAAGTTACGGTAAAGCTTCCCGTAAAAATTATGCTTGCAAGCGCTGAAGATTTAAAATTTTTTATTTTTATCCTTACTATAATTTTTATCTGAAACTTTGACTATTGGAGAAACTTTTTTTTATAAGAATGTGTATAATATTAAGCTCCGTGATATTTTTACGAGAAAAATGAAAAAAATTTAAATTTTCTGCTGTGAGAAGTATAAACGTCACAATATCTTTTTGCAGGCAGGAGTCAACCGTTTAACAGAGAGTGTCATTACATTATAAGATTATTATACGTGAGCGCAGCGTTGCGAGACGAGCCACAAACGGAGATTTGCTCCCTTCGAGGGTAGTTGTGCTTACTATTAAAGTCGCGACATGGAAACGGGAATTCTCTTATAGTATAAAGAACTTGGTAATGGAAATTTATCTCGAAAGTGATATTTATCTTGCATCCAACTGGTACGTTGCCAACCTCACTACTGTGGTGGTAACATAAGTCAAGTTTAAAGAGCCTGATCGAAGAGTTGGCGACGACTCACATGTACATTCTATATAGGCTCCGTTGGGTGCTCTTCACACTTTCGTCGAGATAAACAATTGGGAAGAACAAAAAAAAAAATCAAATTTCATGAACTGTGTCAGTTAGAATATCAAAAAATAATCGACGTGTTTTTTCTTTTTTTAATTTAATGTTTATTTAAAAAGATATAGTGATTTGAAAAGGGGCGATGACGTCACGATCCTACACTATATAGATATACTATGCCGTAGTGACGTCACGATCATAGTAAATTTTATCTA
>JAWWEN010045510.1:0-12191 GCA_035582955.1 Sycophila texana
ATATATCTCGACGCGTGAAAAAGGGAAATCGCGAAATAATGGTGTGTGCATGGCTGATATGGGCAGACGGTTTTAAGAAGCGAGTATCGTGTCTATGCGTGATGCGCAAAAAAAAACAGTGCATTTGCATAATATTTATTTATTTGAACTTTTATTTGACCATTCGCACCAAAATGGGACTTACATAAACGCATTTACGTGGATATATTTAGGTTATTAGAAAATGCTTATATTCACGTATTTACGTGGATTTTTGGTGCGAATAGCCCCGGCCTTTTTTATTATTATTTGTTACATGAATTTTTACAAGCAAAATGTCCTTTTAGTCGCCTGCAAAATTGTTAGTATAGTATAACATATAATACAATTGTATAATTATAAAGTTAAATTAATGATGAGCTTTGAATGATTAAACGGTATTTTGTAAATTCAACAACTGCTCTTGTCTCAATCACTGTTAATTATTTTACATTTCTATTTCATTTATTTTCGAATCAACGTAGCATCGAAATTAATAATTTGTACTCACATTAAAAATGAAAAAAATTTTACAAAATGTACCTAATACAGTGTAATCTGAAATTCTACAAGTAGAAAGAGACAGGCATTCATCAATAAAGTCAATTACTAAATCAGCATTTTGAAAGCGTCAAATGGGATTACAGATGAATATTCTATACAGTCCATATTGTATATCAGAATTTTCACAATTGTTTAATATTAGAATATTTCATCGAACGAGCACAGAAATGCGTAATAACTTTAATAAAACAGTATGACGCACCATCGTAATGTGTACATAAATATGTAAATAAATCTTTTGAATAAACGTGTAAATTGAATCTACTGCAGCACAATAACTGCCATTGTGCTATTATCGATGCTTTATGAACTATTTGAAAACAGTTTGCATTAGATTTGGAATAAATTATGACAATCGTTTCAAAAGAAGCGTAAATAGTCGTTCCTCGTACTTTTAGCGACACTCGACAGCAGTAATAGCGAGGATCCAACCTATTTTTATAAAGTTAAAATTAATATAATTATGAATATATTCAATTACTGACATTCCCATTTTTAGCGATTAAATGAGGATAAATTGGATTTATTTCAATGATTACGAAATTAGAAATAGATTAAAAATGCTGTTGCTAAGCCATTTATACTTAAATGTACTTTCCGATTACACGGAATGAATAAAAAAAATCCCTGCTAATTGATTGCGTTAATACTAAATGAAAATAATATAGTTTTCCAAGACATTTAGTTTAAATGATCTACAATAGATTTTCTGTGTTACTAATTTGTACTCTTTTTTTCTGTTCCAGGTAAGTTCTCGAATACAGTTACGCGATATACATTTATCTCTGGGCTATGTAAGTAAAATTCATATATTCTAGAATAAATTGTTTGCAAAAGGCGCAATGAAAAAAAAGTCTAAAAATTTTTTTTCTTTTTTTTTTTGCGTTACACTCGCTCAGATTTATTTATTGCAGCGTGGCATTTAAAAAGCGCCCTCAGATGGACGTGTACCTTTTACATTTATCCCGCTGACACTTTTTACCATAGCTGAGCGTGCAAAAAAAAGAAAAGAATTTCAATTCTGTTTCCCGACGTAGAACATATCGTTACAGAGAAAAGGTAATTTTTGTCTCTATTATAAAAAAAAAAAGTCGAATTCACAAAGGTACAGCGAATTATACATGTGCAACGAGGATGACGTGACGTACGGCGAGATAAGGTACGTTGAACCCACTTCGGTGCGCGACTGTGTGTGTGTGCGTTTCTCGTTTAGAAACTGTAGGCACAGAAATGAAAACCGCTGTTAACTGTTAACTTTGCTCGCGCTGTAAATGGCTTTTAGCAATTTTTTTTATTTATTCATCGAACTATTTGAATATGTTTGCTTGTTTTATAATAACAATAATGATAATGATAATAATAATAATAATAATAATAATAATAATAATAATAATAATAGAATTTTTTCATGAATATTTTCAAAGCGTAATGAGGAAATACAATAACTGGAATATTTCGAATTATCGTTTTAAATTCTTTTTGAATTCTGCGTGTGTAAAAACTTCGCTAAAATAAATCATATAAATTGTGACGTTTTTTCTTTGCATTTCATTTTACTGCATGCTGCAAACTATGTATATAAAAATATAATTCACTGAAATGTTCTTTCATTTTTGAAATACTGCAATTATGCAAATACTTTTTATTTAACTTGTTTCTCTGCATACTACAATTTAATTAATTTCCATGCAATATTAAAATATCGAAACTACTGAATTTAAGCCGATCAAAAGCAAGTTATTTATTAATCGATTTTTCCACTCAATAAATACTAAAACCAATTATATTGAATTTTTTTAAAAGTTTGTAGATTACTCATCAAAAGCTTTAAATATAATTATGCGCATTAAAATAAATCTGTTCTGGCTTTAAAGTAATAAATAAAAAAAAACACATGTAAATATATAAGTAAACGAATTATTCATTACGTGATATATTTAAACAAATGTTTTTTCTACCTTCTTTACACACAACTTTTGCTTAAAATCTCACCTCAAGTCCAATTGTTTCAGCTTTACTTTTCATATAATAAATATAACAAAATTCTTATATAAAAGAGGGGAAAAAAACAGGAACGGCTTAAGGGTCAGAAATTTGCAATATAAGATCAGAGAATCGAAAGAAAACATATTCGGAATGGCAATGATGTGAACGATCGCAATATAGGAAAGTCAGAGCTCTGAAATTAAAAAAGTTTTCTTTTATTACAGCGAAGTCTCGCAAGCGCGCAAGCTGCTCTTTGTCCCGCCGAGATAAAGGAGCATGGATTTTCTTCCTTATTCCCATTGAGCGAAAGAATTTTTACAGCATTTTTTTTACAATTACTTTCATTTAAGTACTTTCGTAATAATGTCTTTCAATCCTGTCGAAAAGCTAGTGCCCCTGTATTCAACTTCGTTTTATGGATTAATAAAAAATTTAATGAATAAATATAATTACCGCGTGTATACACATTATTCAATTGCACGTTATTTAATTGCAAAGTCCATCGGTGCATCCACATTTTGATTTATATAATACCTATACATATCGATCCACATTTTCATTTTCTCCCCGCGGCTCGATATAATTTTCATTTACTTGTACCACCTGATTCCCACTGTTGCTTCTCAGTAATTTAAGTCAAATCGTATAATTCAAATCTGATTAACCGTTCCGCGTGTCTCGGCGTGTAATAAGTAACAACTATTCCCTCCCACGAAATGAGATTCTTTGAAAAGGCTAGATATCATAGAATTAATAGCAAGTGATAGTATGCATCATTAAGAATTCCTGCGGCTATAGAGCGGCGCAATTACGTTATGCATTTTTCAATAGAGCTCAGTGTGTATGCGCGCTGTTGTATATTATTTAATAGGCTCGACTCATTAACAATTTAAAGTTGTACCGATGAGTGTTGAAGTTAACGTTACTATGTAAAATGTGCTTTTACCTTTTAGGTAGAGTTATTTTTGTTCAGAAATTCATCCTAAAACAAATTCCTTTGTAATTTTAGTTGTGCATTTTGTTGTTGTTGTTTTTTGTTTTAAAATGAAAAGAGAATAAAGCCTCATTAAAATCGTAACGTTTAATTTATGTTAAGTGGGTCACTACATATTTAAATGATGTTCCATAACTTTTCGGAGTTGATACTTATTCAAACAATGGAAATTATACAAGACTGTTATTCTAAGAATAATATATCTTGACTCCTTCGTATGAAGCTTGCATTGTATGTAGCTTGAAGAATCAATAATAGGCCTTTGTTAATGTTTTAACTATAATACACTGTGTTTTAATTCATAATGTTTGTGTACCTCAATTATAAAGTTTACATTCAGTGGTTAATAATTATGCTTCTTTTATGTTTTCTTTCTATCTAAGGCAACGCTTAATTGCTTCACAAACAATTACAGATTTTAACAGGTTAAAAAAAAAAAAAATGATAAATTCTCCCTCGAGATCGATAATTAAGGATTCAATAAAATTTAATTTGACAGTAAGAGTGATGAATGGCGCGCGCCACATCCTCGGAACGGTTCGACTAAAAATAACGTCGCTTTGCTTTACGCCACTGTAATGCGCAACAATGTGATTGCTTGAACGGTCCCTTTATCAGCGGCAATAATTATACAACAATGGCAAAATGTTTTGAGCCGTTATTTTCTGTTTAAAGAAAACAAGATAGAGAGACACGAGGCGAAATGAAGAATCATCGCGCCCGTCGTTCAAATGCAAATTATACATAGAAATTGAGGTGAATGAGTTACGCTGCAGATAATGCGTACGTGCCCGTACGGCATTTGAAGATGAATCATCTGTGGCCGTGCTCCTGCCGCTATCTTGACGCAGGTTCCGCTCGGCGATGATTTGCTCGTGCTCCAGTTTTGATAAGGAATCAACTGCTTCGTTTACATCGCGATGCAGGCCGCGCGTGCGCTTCGAAAGAATCTTACGAGATCTTCGATGCTCGACGAAAATAGCTCACTTCTTTAATAATTCTGGAATTTTTACTTTACTAGGAAAATTAATTCAAATATTTATTTAAATTCAAATTTAAATGTTAAATACATCTGAAAGTTTTGGTGATTAGGATATCAATCAGAATAGCATTTACACTTTTGACTAACGACTTATTTTTAAATAAATGTCAGAATGATTAGAAAAATTAAAAATTCAATGTTTATTTTATTAATCTATTAATGAAATTAAACGTAGCCTTCATTGATTTTTTTTTTATATCAAATTGAAATATTAAATGCGGATCAAGATGCTTTGAATTTCGAAATTCTTAAAATGCTTCACAACATCCTGATCTTTTTTGTTTTAAAGAGAGGATTAGAAAATTATAAAACTAAATGATTATTTTATTAAATTATGAAATAAGAATAACGATGATCAATTCTAAATATTATCAAGTCTTTAATAATAAAAAATTACTTCTGATGAAGTAATTGTATTATAAAACTGATTATTTATATCGAAATCGTTTTTAGAGGAATAACTGTTTTTCGTAAAGTTGTATAGAAATTATGTAAAAAGAATGTCAGCAAAAAAAGGCTCGAAACAGCTTTAAAAACATCTTACGTACCCGATTTTTTGCTTAATTCTAACTTTCACTGTATGTACAACAGCAAACGAAGTGGCTGTGGCATAGTTACAAGTTTTAAAAAGTGCAGTAAATGGAAAACGTGATACAGCATTATATTCCGTGCAAGTTGATTTCTACTAAAATTTCTCTATTTAACAATGATTAGCAAAATTTTTTTCATTCTCAACATAATGAGACCTCATTACTATTATGCACTTAATCACGCAACTGCATGTGCTATAAAAGGTATACTATTAGAGGTCCAATAAACAATTTCAGATATAATTTTTTATTCCATAATTACATTATTACATACGATTACATTCCACGTTCTAAAAAAGTTTATGTATACGTAAACAACGGATATTTTATTGAGAACGAGAAGATAAAGAGAAAATATACGAAAAAAGAGATAAATGAATATTTTTATAGTTATTCGTAGTTAATGGATTATTCTTTATCAACGTCTGCATTTTATGTAACTAATCAAACCGGTTGCAGCAGCCTTTTACCTTCAGGTTATCAATTGTCGATGATCATTGATGATCGTACATGCCTGCAAGTTGAAAAGATTCTTGGCTCTCAAAGCAAATGGTGCCGTTGACCCTTTTGTGGAGAGAACTCTTGTATTTACTTCCATCCTGTATTTACTTTTAAAAATCCTTGCGCCTATGACTAGTCCTAAAATAACATGAATACATTACAGCCTTTGTGCGAGGCATTAAGTATTAAAAATTAATAACTCTCCCATACGACAAAAATAAATTTATGCAACAATATTTTTTCTCTCTCTCCTTACACGTGTCAAGATGTTTATTAATTGATAATTTAAAGTTCCTTTGAATATTTAAATATTTGGTTGTTAGCATGTGAAAAGCAATGATAAGAAATTTCCGTTGTGATATATTAGGTATTCAAGACTTCCGTTATTCATACAATTTCATGCGTCAAAGAATTCCATGAGAAAATATCGTTTATTCGTTCAAACAACACGTAAAGTAGTACACTGTTGACTTTAGGAAACTTCCTTTAAACGAGATAAAACAGTTTCAGTTCTTTTCCAAAAAGTTACAAATCTTTTCTCGATAAAATTTACGCTTTATCCATTCAAATAACGTCAA
The DNA here is from genome assembly GCA_035582955.1 of Sycophila texana. Taxonomy (NCBI): domain Eukaryota; kingdom Metazoa; phylum Arthropoda; class Insecta; order Hymenoptera; family Eurytomidae; genus Sycophila; species Sycophila texana. Next base: position 6,274 of record JAWWEN010045510.1, read on the forward strand.
ATTAGATAAGCCCTTAAAAAATATTACTAAAGTAACATTAAAAAATATGTATCCTTATTTTTCTAACTAAAAAAGAAAATTGTTTCAATTTGTTTACTTCATTTTCATATTTTTATATTATACTCAATTTTATATGTTGTTGCATTTTGTAATTTTAAAGTTGTGCGGAACTTTAAAGCTCATTAAATCTATAAATAAATAAATAAAATTATTATGATTATTATAATTAATATCTGGTAACTTAGATTTTCATTTCGATTTCGATTAAACTTACAGCGTAAAGACTTTTTATTCCGCTTAAAAATACAAATTTATTCTTATACTTCCATCAGCAATATATAGCATCTCATCACACTTAACTTCGACAAAGTATAAAAAAAAAAGTGATAATAAAGGAAGAATTCTTCGCTCAAAAATCTGCACTTGCATTACTTACGTTGGCTCATCATCTCTCAACATATAACCGACACATTTAACCTGCTTAACAAGTGCTGTACGGAGCTTGCAACGATTACTCGTTAATATTAACAACAGCCGTTCGACGATTATCTATAGCCCCGCCGTCGGACAATACTCTCGGGTTAGTGCATTACGCACACGCGTAAATACTTTAGGTTCGTTTATACGCCGCCTGCACCGGGCGCTATCGATTTCCACGGGACGCGGGGATGTAACAAGTAGTAATAGCTTCGCCGGTAAAAAGTCTTCGCATCCCTCCTCCCCTCGACTGTGACTGTTGCCACGCTAAGTGGCTGAAAGCTCAGGAAGTGGACTCCCCTCCCCCGCTCCTCCTTTGTGCAAGCAGTAAACTCTAAAGCGGCTTTTCTTGCTCCTCGTTTCTTACGAGATGGGGAGAGAGGGCACTACGGCGTGTATATGGTAAACCGATCGATCGATTCCTCCCTCCCTCTACGTGCGATATAATCGCTAAAATTAAACGAGATTTTTCCTTTTATAGGGAGCTTAATTTATGGGGCGAGTATAGTCTCTTTTACCTTCGCTTTTAATGCAATAAAATTTAAAGAACTCTCAGAACTGATTCCTCTTTTCTTCTTCTTCTTCTTCTTCTTTTTTTTGCACGTTTATCTTGCTCGTTTAATTAGACGCTTGCTTTTAAAACAAAAAGGAAAAGAAAAAAAAAATGGTATTTTTTTCTTTTACTCACACTATCGACGCGGCTTATCTTGATTGCTTATTTAAATTTTACGGCTTTTACCAGAGGTTAAAGCAACGAATTGCAGAGGCAAGAAAATGCATGGAGCGCTTTTCGCCCCGTTTATCTTGATAAACAAACATTTGAATAAGCAATAACTTAGGCGCTACTTTTTTTTTTGCGCATCATCGCGATGAAAAATATGTTAAAATATTTCGTAATAACGTTTTTACACGGCCGTCCATCAATTTTATTGTGTAAATGACAAAACGTATACTTCGAGGAGAGAGAAAAAAAAGAGTCATGTACATATTGAATGGTGAGTCACTGTGATTTATTACGCTGATAAACTTATTTTTAAATGTATGACTAATATAGAGAATGCTTTTCTTAGCATATTCATGCACCATTATACTTCGAACCCTCTTTTCTAAAATTAAATATTCATGAATTCCATTCATCCTGGACGATAATACAATATTTGCATTTCAACAAATAATTTTCAAACGAGCATCGCAAATGAATAACATTGACAGTACACGATTGTTTTCTCTTCCGTTGTTTTTCTTTTTTTGCCATTCCTTTTTTTTTTATTCATTTATTTATTACTGTTGGAAATTTAGCGTTTATCCGCGGGATAAACGAGAGGAAATTAAACGAAATTAGCGATATGCGCGCGCGCCGCGTATTTCGACGTAGAACGACATTAATCAAAGTACAATATGTCATTATCGTAGGTATATAACACTTTTAACGCGGAAAACTCGGTTATTGAAAAATCTAATTAAATGTGAAATACAATTTCGCCCCGACTCCGCGATGCAAAATTAAATTAGAGCCATAAATTATTTATACGCTGTTTCAAATTACAGATCTATAATTATTAATTACCTGCAATATCCATTCTTAATTAAAGTTCGAACTAGGGGCGCATAAAGTTTTCATGCAGTGATTATTATAAACTACTTATTCACTGTATATCAAAATTATTCATTATAATAAAATTCAAGATAATCAAATATCCTTTTACTCGACATTGTTTTATGTACTTTCTCGTAATAAAGGATAAAATGCAATTAGCTATAATATCAAACAATACTCAGCGAATAATTGAATGCAAATTATTCAGTCTGAAGAGCGCTATATAAATTCACATTCTTCATTAGCATAAATTTCAAAACAAATATAATTCTCGGTTCCTACGCTCTTTCCGACGATTCATCGCGCACGTTTATTTAAATAATATTGAAATAAACATAGTTATTACTTCGAAATTAAGCTTTTGTTAATGAAGCATAAATTAATTTTCGAATATTACGAAAAGTGTATATTCAGCGATCCTCCGTCATGATTTTTCATTCTGTGAGTTCATGAATAATCGAAGAATTTTAATTACCGGATACCAAACTTTTTTATATTTATTTCTGTACATATTTATACTATGTACGTACAATTCGTTAAATTGGCTTAATAAATGGAATTTTCTTTGTAATTTAAAAAAAATAATCCTCTAAATAAACTAAATATTTATTGGGCACTATATTTTGGTTTACTAAATTCAAAGATTATAATTTGTTTGACATTATGTGAAAAGTCTCAGTTATTCTGTATAATCTGTGCATGGTGTGGTATGTAAATGATGAGTGAGTTTAGCATATATCCAGGTCCACTTCTGGGCCAAAAGGCTGAAATAAAACAATTATATAATTTATTTGACTATTATCTTTAAAATTGACATATTGCTATTTTAATACTCTCTTTAAGTTTTATTAGTGAAAATCTACTAAAATTAATGGAAACTAGAGCTCCTTCCACTAGCTTTTAGTGAAATCTCACTAATTATAGTAGTTTTCTACTAATTCAACTCTAGAAAGTATAGAGAATAGTTTTTCTCTGCACAAAAAAAAAATAAATAAAACTTATAATAAAAATTCACCATAATTCATCCGCTATCAACAAAAATCTTGCGCTCCAAACATTGTAACATTGAAGAATCCGCTAACTATACGGGGCCAGAAGCGCAGGTGTGCTTCTGGTCGGACCGCTCACGTTACGAACGCCGGACTCGAAAATTAAATGCACTAGTGGGAAGCAGTGGAGCGGGGGTGGGGGGTCGAAGGACCGGCCGGCGTTGGCTCGCCGTCAGGGGAAGAGATGAGAAAGTAAAAAGGGAGAGACGCACAACAGGTGTTGCCGGCGCGTATATATACTATATATAGTTGACCGGCGAGTCGATTCCTCCGGCCTGGCGTCGCGCGCCGAGAGGTGTACGTCTCGGACTTTACCTCCGCGTTATTCGGGTCAGATATTGCGCAACGTTTTGTTTGTTCTTGGCGCCGAGCGATTTACTGGCTCCTTTGACGTATTTACGCGCGAGCGGTCGTTGCGCTCACCGGGAAATGAGCTCGAAAGTTTTTCCTTTTTTTTTTTTTTGTAGAGCGATGCTCGGTAAAGCGCGACACCTTGAAACGATTTGAATTTTAGTTTTTGTCGCGGAGGAGTTATTTTCTTCTTTTTTTTTCTTCTTTTTTTCTTAGAGTCGGATGAAAAAAACTTATTCGTTAATTGGTTAAGAAGCTCGCGGCGATGACGATAGATATCGATTGCACATTTTCATCGTGAGGTGGAGTTGTGAGAAAAAGTGGTGTAGATAAAAAATGAACTTTATTATGCTTTTTTTTTTTTAAATTATTATGAATTTTTAATTATTTATGAAAAGTGTATAAATAATTTTTCTGGAACAGCTTCGACATGTAAACGCGCTAAATTATAAAAGGCTTATGTCGTGTTTACAATTTGCGCGATGTGATATTTTTTTTCTTTATATACAAACTGCTGCGAGTTGCAATTAACTTTAATCAGGTCAGTAATTTTTTTCATGTGCGATAAATCTGTTATAACCTCCGATGTTTTAATTATACATTAATAATAATTAATTGGGTCACTAAAAATGTTCGTCCTTCGCATATGCACAGGAGAGAGTTGCCTACTATCGACACCACGTTTTTCTTCATTTCTGCCTCACGTGACCAAGTACTGTACATTTATAGAAAAATACTATTTTATTTATATACCGATCTATTTATTTAGTAATTGAATAGGCTTTATACAACGACAATAAATCTGAAAAAAGATATAAAAATCCAAATGAAAAAAATATAACTTCCTTTCGGCCAGAGAGCAATGATTTTTTTAATATCGTGGAAATTTTTCTTTGCAATTTTTAAATAAATAAATGAATTCGTATAGCACTTTCGAAGATAATTAACTACAAACATGTAGAAAGTTTAACAGGTAGCAGTAAAGCAGACGCATTAAAACGCCAATCCCGTAATTACAAGTTCACTTATTCTAATTTTCAATTTACACGCTCACAAAATTACCCAGCAGCATTGTAAAAACAACCGCAAGATCCAGTTACCTCATTACCACAAAAAGTACCGTAATTAATTTTTGCTCCGCGTCATAAAAATCAGTGCGCGTGAGCACGAAATGGCATGCATCGCAAACACCGATTTCCTTTTCACCCAAACGAAACCGAAAACGCGCGACGCCCGGAGCATCCCAAAAGGAACGCCACGTCAAAAAGGAAATAAAAAAAAAAAAAAGTAAAAACAGATAGAGACCCACACGCGCGAGGAAATCCTGATTCGCCGGCGGTAAGTAATCGGGCCACTGGTCGCGTGTCTGTGCGATTTCCCCAAGCAGCCGGCTCCGTCGCAGCATGCGGTCGCGCGCATATAAATATAGCCGACTTGCATCGGCATCGTTCTCCCCCCTCCTCCTCCTCCTCCTCCGGCATGGAGCGGTATTTTAATAACTGGGTTAGCGTGACACCCGCCGGGGCTCCCCCGGTGTGTGTGTGTGTGTGTGTGCATGTGCGTGCGGGAGCGCGCGACGGGCTTCGATCCGCCGGCGCGGCACGACACGTGCTTAAGAGTGAACTTGAACTGCGAGCGATCGCCTCGCACCTCAGCCACGTAATCGACTTCGTAATCGATGATGCGACGCGTTGTGCGTGTTTTGTTGCCCCGCAAGTCGGCGGAGAGCTGCAGCGCATTATCGCGCGGCCCCCGCCGCGTAAGCGAGCTACCGAGCCGCCGAGAAGCGGAAGCTCCGCGAGGCACTCCTGCGGAACGCATCTGCATTGAGTTTTTTTCTTAAAAAATCTTGTTGAAATTCCTCTCGCAAATAATTACGTGGAAAAAAAAAACGTAATTAAGGACGATTTGAAAGCACTGGAATTTTTTGCCCGAAAATCACTGTGATATTTAGTTGAATCTTGGAGCTTTGGTGAAGTTTTGTAATTTCTGGGAGAATCTGCGTATTTTTTACAGGACAAGCTGCGTGATTTTTACAGGGAGCTTCAAGTTAATTTTTACAGAGAACTATATACAATATAATTTTTACAGGTTAAGCTCTGTAATGTTTACAAAAAAGGCTGTTATTTTTACAGTAAGCTTCAACGTAATTTTCGCGAGGAAATTCTCAAAGTGTGTTTGTACTTATCACTACGTGTCACTATTGCTGCGTGAATTTTAGTGAAGTCGTAAAACCTCATTCTGCCTAAATTTAAAACAGCCAAAACATCGCTGATTTTGACAGTGTCCTCTGATGTTTTTCACTGAGTATAGTTTGATTAATCAACGCTATTTCATCAACGATTACATTTTTATTGAAAAATATACAATTGAGGGGTTGGGTGGAAAAACGGTATAACTCGAGTTATACCGTTTTTGAGATATTACGATAGAATGATCCAGTA
>JAWWEN010045531.1:0-12189 GCA_035582955.1 Sycophila texana
TATATTTTCAATGTAATTTTATGGTTGAGATAAAATAGATTAGAACTTTCTTACCTTGACTAAATCGTAACAAAACCCTTCGAATAGTATATTACTCCCGTGGTGCATATACTATTTTTTTGCCTAGCGAGGCCGAAATGGCAACTTTCACAAACGGGCGCTGGGGCGAAAGTTGGCACTTTCGGTCCGCTAGGCAAAAAAATCATTATTTGTATTTTTGGTCGATGTTAGCCCTTCGAGCTGTGCAGAGATACTGAAAATTACTTAGGAGCAACTTTTACAATGTGTTTGAACGATTGGAATTTGTATGCCATGTCCGTTTTGCCCGCCCTTCCCCTAGATATGGAAATCCGACGGGTATATGAAAATTTCATTAATATACCTGCCGCGTCAAACGCACGGCCTCCGAGTTATTTTCCCCGTCATACAAAGGCCGCGCGCGGCCAACCTCGTCTAGCTTCATTCCCGTAAAAAGAGAGGACATCCGGCGACTCTCATGCGCGCCGCGATAGCACCCGTCTTTCTATCCAAGCGCCCGACGTAAATTCGAACTTTCCCTCAATAACCGAGCCGGCGAGCCCGCAGAATATATAGCCCGTCCGTTACGCAGAGCGAGGCACCCTCAGAGAGCGGCGAGTGTTTTACGAGCGACGTCCGCGCAAAAACTCGGGGCTTCCGTCGCGCGCTCTAATTTCGGCAGCTCGAATTTCCATTTGCGGATGCAGGTGTCGCACCTGCTGCACTTGCAGCGATCCGCTCTCCGAAGAAGTTGAGGCGACCTGGCGAAACTGACTTCGGAGGGCCGAAGGCGTTAGCGCGTGCGGCTTACGATCCAAGCCAGTCGCGAGTCCAACACCGCCCCCGTGTATATAAATCCATTTACTGCTGTGCCCGCGTAATCCCTATCCGGCTCCTTCGACGCGTAGGCATTGTTTCTTACGCCAAACTGCCAGAACTTTCGCAGCTGCATCTGACACCCCTGCGACGCGCGAATTCAATTCACTCGACTCGAGGATACGCGAGTTTTTCGACGAATTATGCAGCTGTTATACGGTGATAAAAGAAAAACGTGTATTAAATTTAAGTACTCGCGTTGCTTTTTTTATTTTTAGAATCGTTAATGTGAAAATGGCGCATTACTAAGTCAAATTAATAATGTACAATTTGAATCCTATTCTGCGCTCTAAATATGAAAGAATGAAATTCACTCTTTGAAGTTGTCCATTTATTGGGAAGACTGAACGGCTTATAACGTTGAAAGAGTGAGTATATATTCACTCTTTTACATTGAATTTCTCTCTTTCATTATATTATTAATTAAAAAGTGTTAATACTATATCATTTACTTCTTTGTCCAAAATATGTAAGAGGTTCTTTCCATCAGCAAAATATATTTTTCCTATCAATAGCTCATGGTCGCTTGAGAAATGGCTAATGGTACTTGGCTCCAGGAAGTGGCTTAAGCATGAGGGGGAAAAAAATGTGACAGTTATCTCGGCGCGAGAAATTCGTGCCAAGCGTCGGGGCTGCTGCGTTATTTCAAAAATGTGGAGAGGAAATGCGAGGCCGGCCGAAGGCCGCTAAAACCCTCTTGAGCCCGCTTCTCCCGCAAACTACAGATGTCACGGAAAACCCTCTCTCTCGCGAAAATTTCCACCTATCCGCGCGTCGGACGAAGGAGAGAGCCGAACTCTTTCCCCGCGGATGCACTTTATTGCGGCGCGGTCGGCATGCCCTTCGACTTATGAGTATAAGAGGCATAACGCGCGTGCGTCATAAACAAAACGATCTTGGCTCGGCCGCCTCGTAATGTAATAACGCCCGGCAATTTCCTCGTTTCTTTTATCACCTGCCTCGTCAGAGGTCCGACGACAAATGGAGGCATTACAAGAAGGGCATATAACTATGGCGCGCACATTTTTACCGCCGTCCGTTCATACGCGGCATTTCCAAACCAGACGATCCTGTTTCTTGCGAGTTTCACCGTATATGCGCGATCTCCCGCTATCGTTGCGTTGCGAAATGTCACTTGAGTTTTACCCAATTGATCGTTGCCCTTCTTCATTTATATAATGCGCTCGGGTATTTACTTCTTGTTAGCCTCTTCCGCGCTGCTCTTTGATGGTTAATAAAGGGCCGCGGGCAAGTCGCGCACTTTTCATTTTACAAGCGGTAACTAAGCAAATCAAGCCAGGGATTTAGTGCGGAGACATTCGAGCCGAAGTGGCGAGGCGTAACAGCCGGGGCACGTAGTTTGCGCGAGGCGATTTTTCCGTCGCGGCCATTCGCCGCGCCCCTTTATATGTTATACGCGGCGAAAAAGCCGCGGGAGTCGGGGGCGCCCCCCCTCGAGCTCGTAATTCTTTTCGAGCGGCCGGCCGTACAGACAGAGGGGCGAGAGAGCACAAAGCGCGCGCAGCCAGTGGTAAAGGCATTCCACGGGGCCGCGCAAACTTCTCGGATATTACTGCACCCGCGGCGGGACGCGCGAAAACGCATTCCGCGGCGCTGGCCCGCCGGGAGGTCCGAAAATTCTTTTGAGCTCGCGCGCGCAGCTTTGTGCCGCGGCCGATGGCTCGCCCGGCCGGGCAGCCGCGAACTTTAGATGAGAAATAGCTGGGGCGCGAGGCGCCAAGTAACGGGGCGGTCCGCGCCGAAGACTCGGATGCATTCCGGCACCGGCGGACGCGTCTTGAGGGAAGCCAGGGGGATATATTGCCATGCAGCGGCTCCTAATCGTTCTGCTAGACTGGAGGCCCTTCGCCCTCCGGGGGTTTGCTGCTCGCGATGGCCCGTGATGCGACTGCCGAGTGTAAGCGCGAGATACGACTTTTAACCAATACTGCATGCATCTCTGCGCCTTCGCCGTCAAATATATTTCGCCGGAATTCGACGTGCCTTTTGTTTCAAAAACTATTGGGATCGATACTTTATTGTAGATTTGTCTTTATTCTAGATTTTTTTGAAGAATAAGAAGAAAAATTGAGTTCAGTTTGGGAAATGATAATTTTTTTTTCAATAGCAATGCTTGAAAAAAAATTCTGCGGGGGAGAGAAGTTTGACCTCTCCTCTCTTCAACGTATAAAAAGGTATTTCTTTTTTAAGCGATAAAACCCTGAATTTATGGATATCCCTGGAATACAAGGTAGCTAAATTTATGTTATGATTTTTTTCGATATATAAAAAAAAAATGAAAATTCATAGTATAGTAAAAATGACAATTTCCTCATTTTTCTTTGCATGATAAAGGACGAAGATTAACAATCGGTCGTCTCCAAAGTAAACTACGGCATTTGTACGAAATGCAATATTTAACTTTCGCCTCAAACCTGACTAAAATACAGAATAAAAAATACTAAAACGCAAAATAATATATATATCGTATAACACCCGTCGGCAAAAAAAGGTTTTCGATTGATGTGACGCGCTTTGTGTACGTCGAACCATTCGAACGAAAGGGCCGAGAAGGAGGGCTATAGCTGGGCATATGCTGCGATAGCAAACACACAACATTCGAAGAAATTCTTTTTTAGTATTATGTGATTCTATTTTTTTTTTTTTTTTTTTAATTTTGCAGCGTACTCAACTCTATTCGATCTACGCATATTTCCTGCTCTTCTGTTTTCCTATCCTCTTTCAACAATAATTATAACTTCGCGCTTTGGCGTTTTCCGCTCCGATGATCGAACCACGATATAATGACACTTTTTATACGGCAACATTTGCAAATATTTGCTTGGTTATGCGATAACATGGAATATTTTTTTATCTTCGTTTTCTTTCTAAAACTAAATTTCCAATCTCCAGTGACTATACCGAGAGAAATGTTTTAGTCTAACAAATTTTACTAAACTTTCTAGTAAAATTTTTTATTTGTTGAGTCTGTCCCTGCATTTCAAAAAAGTATAGTAATTTTTACTAAAATATTTTTCTCGGTGTAAGATAAAAAGAAGGTAAATATATAATGAAAAACGTAAAAAATTGAGCACCAGTTTCGATCGATACTACAGTCGGTCAGACAGTAAGCGAAACAATGAGACAAGTCAGATGCACGTCGAACGAAATATGCAAATCGCCGGCTAATTTCACCAGGTCGAGCGGAGATTTTTCGGAGGAGATTCGGCGAAAGTTGTACGTCTGGCTTAATTCGGTTGAAGTTTAGCCCAAGATATTAAACTCGGTTCATCTCTCGTTGGCCCAGTTCGCTCCCAAGTTCAGCCTACATAAATCGAGCTCAAGTTCTCCGGAGCGCTTTCCTCCTTTTCGCGCGAGCAGGTAAAGCTTTTCCGAAGGTCGGCGCGGATTATTTTCTCATCCCGCGTTGGGCTGCTGGGGAAAAAGTTCGTCCCCCGCTAAGCAAACACAGAGCGATATCTCCGGGCCGGGACGCGACGAGGGTAAAAGAAAATACGTTGCCTGCTCGATCGGCGATCCCGGCGCAAAAATGCAGCGGACGGCGGGGCGGCGCTATGGCGTGAAACTAAAAATAACAGAGGGAAAATAATTTGCTCGCGAACTGCAGAGGCAATCGAAGCGAAAATACCGGCGGAGCGTAAAAATCCCCGCGCTATATTTCTGTTTACCCTGGATTTTCCTCGGAGGAGCAGAACCTCCCACCGCCTCGTGTGTTTGGCCTCAGAATTGAAAGGGAGGCGTCTTCGGACCGCGTAATAACGCGATCGGCGCCAATCGATTTCCAATCCAATTATCAAGAGAATGCAACGTGTAAACTCCGAGCGAGTGCAATATACTTTCGCGAGGGCCGGACGCACGCGCGCGCTCCAGGTAGCCACTTCGATCGGGATTAGCCGCGCGGAGATACGGGACTTTTTTTCCTTCGCTGCAAAAACCATCCGGAAATTCGTTTGCTTTCCCAAGGAAAACACTCGATCCTCTTGAAGAAAGAGTAAAAAAATCACACAAAAATCAAGACTCCGGTGTCTCGAGAGGAGCTCGAGAGCGCGGATAAAGGTATGAGACAGACAAGGGTTATGGTGTACGCGCTGCAGCGGCCCTTTGGCCTTTCGAGCATCCTCCCCTTTGTGCCGAGGTTAATGGACCGGCGGCAGCGTCTACTGATGCATGCCGCTATCTTTCTGTCTGTCTGGCTTTTTCTTCGTGGGCTCTAACGCGATTGGAGTGGGCTGCCTTTTTGCGTCGTGAGTCCTTTTAATTCGGAGATGCTCGTCATTGTGCCATAATTAAACGCACTCCATTTCGATGAGTTTTATTAAAAAGTGAAGCAGACTAAATAGATAGATAGATAAATATTCTTTATTGCAGACTAAGGGCTCAAGGCCCACCGTAGCCTCAGCTAACAAAAAATTTATACATGAAAAGTGGCGCAGATACAAGTATAAAACAAATTGGATACAAACACAAAAGTTAATGATGTACAATAACGTCACGCAAGATAAAATAATTCGCACAGTGTTAAAAAAATACAAATACTCACACAATGACAACAGCTCTTCGTAGAATGAAATAAAAGCACAGGCACTGCAATTATTCGAACGCAGTTTTTATAAAGAATTCATATAATTTACTTTTAAAGGACGGATTACAATACTGTTGATGAATATCGATCGGGACATGATTTCACAGTTTCACTCTGCGACCCTGAAAGAACTTTGATAACAATTGGCTCGGGCCCACGGGACTTTAAGGTCCAATTCGTGGCGACGCTTCGACCCTGAACTGTCCTTATTGTGAAAAATTAAGCATTCATATAGATAGTTAGGTATCTTACGCTTTAGGACACTTGCTAAAAGGCAAACGCCGACGTAGTCACGACGCTTGGCATATGGAAGAATGTCATACCTAACGTATGTGGGCGTGATGTGCTCTTACTTACGCTAAATGTGGGAGATAAAGTCGAATTTTTAGACAGACGGAGAAAGGCACTGTTGAGAGTATTCGGCATAAACTCGCTCCCGCGGTCTATTTCACTTTTTCTTCCGTTTCAATTTTTATGGAAAAATCCTGGTATGGACCAGTGATCTTCTCTTACCAAACAGGATTAGTTGGTGTTACCCTCCGCAATGCTGAACGCGCTCTTCGAGCCTCGGCGTTGTCTCTTAACCGATTTATAGACTCGATTTAGCCTCCGATATTGTTTGAATGAAGCAAATGTAGTTTTTATTGTGCTATTGATCGCTCGGAACACAATGGAATAATATATGAGGCTCGAATATTCAATAAATTATTGTTCGTTCTTTGGCTGCTTTAAATTCATTTATAATTTAATGAGTCAATATTTCTTTAAATATAAGTTAAGTTAAGATTATCAAAGCAACTACAAGTTTCTTTCTCGATATAAATTTCATAAGACGATATTTCGAAACTTTTCGAATATTTATGTAAATAACTCAAACATATCTGCATTCAAAATTCTGTAGCATTGATCTCGTGCTTGTCAGACCAGAGCGTCGCTACACATTTCTCCTTTTCACAGGACTCTTCCTCATTCACGTAGCGTAATACAGGCTCCTCCTTGGCGACTTAATCGGACGCGGCACCTTTGAACTCTTCGGACACGCAAAATGCAATTTCGCGACCCAGTATAACAACTCAGCCTCGAGGCAGTCGGTCGCGCGAAGGAGACTAGAGGTCGAGCTTTCAATTGTAGTGCGACCGCGCGTTCTCCTTTTTCCATTTCCGCGCGGCGCGCGCTCTGCAGCCTTCGCGCTTTATCTGCGCGCGCTCCTTTGACTCTCCGAGAGCTCTCCTTTTCGGATTTTGTGCCCTTTACTCCCGTGCCCGATCCGTTAACCATAGAAAATTTTGTCTGCCGTTGCGCCCGGTTTTTCTCCTCTTCTCTTGCGAAGCGCATCATTTTCCTGCACTGGAGATAAATTTTGAAGCGAGCACCGTATCTGGGCGGTCGAATCAGAATCGAGGGTCGGGCGACCGCGACTAATTTGCCGGAACGCCGCGTAAGGAGCCTCGGAGCGACGTGAGGTAATTTACGCGCCTGTGGAAGTCACGAAGCCTCGGAGCCGGGCGGGCTCATTAACGATTGATGAATGAAGGGGGCCGTCGCGTGCCGCGCCCGCGTTAAAAATCCGGGAAAAGCGACTTCCGGTAGTGTAGTCATCTCGCGACGATCTATTACGAACACGACAGTGTCTTATGGGCACGCAGCTCGATTGTCGTCTCCTTCCTATCCTCCCCTCGTCTATATATGCCGCGACCCTAGCGACAATCGACACTCGACTCCGACCGCGGTTTCATTGTTGTCTGATCAAACAACAAGCGAGTTCTGTGGTACATTGATACGAGCGCTGGAGAACGTCACCGTGGGAAGTTATAATTACAAGCACTTTCACCTCGTATCTTAGTTTATAATTTCAGGGAGCTCTTGAACTTTCAGCCGAGAATAAAGTTTTGTGGCATTTAATAGAAGCTCGTTGTACCTGCTAATCCCTTTAACTTTAAAGTTTGGAATTTGCTTTAAAATTTAATACTCTTAAGATTTTAGATTTTTCGTATATTTATTTTACAGCTCTGGATTGTAACGTTCAGTTCGGATTTTAAAAGAGTTGCTTTTATAACTTTCTGTGGCAAAAACTAACGTCCCGATCAGTCTTTTATCCTTTCAGCAGAATTCAAATATAACACGAAGTAAAGCACATAGAGGATTGCATGGTGATAAAGTACATATTCGCGAAAAGAAGCGCATTTCGCGTGTGTCGCCGAGAAAAAAGCATTTTTGAAAGGTGCGTTTTATCGTGGAAAAATTTAAAAGGGATTTTCTTCACTGGAATTTTGCGAACTTATTTTTGTGGAAGTTTGAGAAAATGTGATTTTTCCAAATTACTGTTGGTAGTCTTTTAAACATTAGAATCCAGACCAATTTTTTCGTTACCGTATGACGATAGCTCGTTAAAACTCACGATCCTTCAAATGAACGCCAAATTTTACAGCTATTTAACCCCTTCACTGTAAAATCGGTCCATCCTAATCTTCCTTCATTTATCAGCGCAATAAAGGTCTTCTTGCCGCTCGATCGGGAAATCTCAATCAGCGAGGACTAATTACGCCGGCGTAACGGGTGACGATCGGTCAAGCGTGTCTGACAGACGGCTTTAAAGGAGGGAACGAATTAGAGATCCGTCTATCGACCATCATCTTGACCAATTCCCTGCAATGCTCGTCTGATCTTCTCGACTCTTCCGCGATGGGAGAGGCTGTAGCGTGAGTCGGTATCAGGAGAGGCGTTAAGTCTGTAATCGAACGAAGCTTCAACTGTCAAGGATTACCGAATGCTTTCACGACCCTGGGAGAATTTTGACCCGACTAGTTCACTTACCGCCTTGTTCAAGTATGTTATCAAGTTCGTACCTGACCCTCCTGGAAATTCTCTTCGTAGGAGCTTTTCACGAGAAAAGTATCTGTTTTATAATTTTCACTGTAGAATGAATAGTATACCACGAGACGATCACGGCTATCGGAGGAATTAATTAAATAGTATACCATTAATGACTTGATCCTTGATTATATTTTATTTTTTGGTTATATTTTAGAAGTACAGGTGTATGCACTGAGAGAAAATAATATTTTAGTAAAAATTACTGAACTGTTTGGGAAAGTTACTGACATTTCGAGAGAAATTACTAAGTAGATAGTAAACTTTTTAGTAAAATTTGCTGAAAATATAGTAACTGTTAAGATATTGTAATTTTTACTGAATTTATGAATTTATGGCAAATTTTACTGAAAAGTTTAGTAATTTCTTACGAAATGTCAGTGTGTGATTACTTTCTCAAACGGTTAAGTAATTTTTACTAGTCGATTAGTAATTTTTAATAAAGCATTTCTCTCAGTGTAGTAAACTAATTGCAAAATAAGAATGTGCATGCAACAGCCAAATGGAATATAACTAAACACTTAATTTAAAATAATGTTTTATTATAATATTATTAAATCTTGAAAAAAGTAAAAATTATACTGAAGTCATTATATAAGGCTGTAGTCTGACGGAAAAGAAGAATACATATTACCTCTTTCTAGAGCTCGAGCTCTATTTTCAACTGTATCCCGCAAGAAATTGAGCTGAGACACAAAAAATCCATAGGCCGTCCGTGAGAAATGGTCTTCCGCGAAGTTTCGACGCGGATACGTGGAAGCGGACTCGCCGATACATCCAACCGGCACGCAAGCCCGGCTATAAAAGAACCGCGGCCTCTCTTGGAGTACATGCGAGAGAAAGTTAGAGGAAGGGAAAGATAGAGCGAATATATATGACATGTAGCCTCAGAGCTCGAAGAGCTGCTCAACCGGCAGCGGAGGAATATAATTTTCTCTTACTGCCGAAGCGACTCGGTGCCGCGTTTGATGTAATTGCCGTCTGATACGAGTCGAGTTATGTCTCCGGCTGAAAATATGCTAATGCGCGAATTAAAAACAAGGGCTCGGCGAGCTCCGCGGCGAATCGCCCGCCCGCGAGTAATTACACTCCGAGAAACTCTCGAGACTCTGGCGCGCCAGCAATAAGACATCGTTAATTGGAAATTAGCGCGAGCGCGCAAACTCGCGCCTTCATTTGCGCGCGTTATATCTGGATTACCTTACTTTTTGAAACTTTCCCGGTTGACTAAACAAGAGCTGGAACTTTCTGCAGGGTGTCTCACGGTATCTTCAAGTCAACTTCTGCCTGTCTACTTAACAAATACCTCTCGCAGGTTAATTATTTTTGCTGCGCTTCTTTGTTAATTAGCTTGTCTTTTCAATGAGATTTATCAGGAGGTGCTTTTTGGCCATCCAATGGCGTAGAAGCCATCCTATCTTTTAGGCATATAATCCAATGCGAAGAAGTAAATGAAGTCAGATTAAAACGATAAGCTGAAAGATAAGTTCATAAAATATGTGTGACGATCCGTATATCTTATTCAAAGCGTGTTCGGCTTACTAAAGACGAAAACTGGATCCAGTTCATGAAGATCCCACTATAGTCCTAATTTATTCGTGCGATATTTTTTCTAACACACGTACATTGATTTTTGTGTACAAAGTTTAAATTTTTCGATTTCACGTAATTTTTTTACTTTCATTACGAAATTTCGTGTTTTAGAACAAAAGAAATCTTTTAAAAACTAGCGTAACAAATACCGATCCGTTGTGCAATTTTAATATGGATTATAAGCCGACATGTACACTCTCCTTTGTACTCCAAATTCTCTTTATTTATTAATTGATCTCCCAGCGTCCAATAACCCTTCGCCGCTACAAGTTTCGATAAGAGTACCAAGTACCAAAGCGTGTAGTTACAAACTTTTCGAAACGTTACAGAGCGAATTTGAATCTTTAAAGATTCGAAATTCGCTGATTTTAACAGCGATTCTCGACACAATGCATATCGGAGATTTTTCCGACAATATAGACTTCGAATGCGAAGTCGATACTTGACGATCGCCTCGACGCGTATACTATTTGGAAGAGTTTTTCTGTGTAATTACGTACCGTGCATACGCTAATTCAGATACTCTGTTTCGAAAAGCAAAGAAAAATATTTTTATCCAGTGTCTGGCCATACGCGGATCTAATCTACTTAAACAGCGCCGTTATAGCTGTGAGTGGCGCGATGCACTCGCGAAGTACGCCGTCCTAAGCGATTGCGTTCGGCTCGTCGCGCGCGTTGAAGGCATCGGCCGGTGCAATTCGAGCTCGGCAGCGTCCCTAACGAAGTCGCCCGAGTGCCTCGTAAAGCCCCTCGGCGTCCCGGCGCGCGCGCGGGCGCACCAATCTCGGGATTGTACGTCGTAACGCCGCGGCAGGACTCGTCGCTTGTCTCGCTTTTACTCCGTGCGGTTTCGGATTCCCACCATCCGACAGCTGCAATTACTTTTCTCCAGGCCAGATCATCCCGACCCTTAGCACGCCGGCAGCCTCGTCACGATCTCTCCTCTTTTTTTTATCGGGACTGACGTTTACTTGATGCGATTCAAAGTGTATAGTGCAATGTGCCCTTTTCTTGATTAACTTCATTGTACATTTTTTTTGCACGAGAGTTTACATAAGATTTCTGATGAACTACAAAGTAAAATCCCGTGGTAGCGAAATAAAATTGTGACTTTTTTTGCGGATTCCCGCTACCTGCTGTATACTCGGCTGGTTGATAATCTTTGATAAAGCGAAATTTCCTGGAAAACAGCAGGACTGCGGTGGCGATCGGGCTAAACAATTTTTAATAAAAGTATAAGCCAGAGTAAATTCCCATTACCTTGGGAAGGTCGATCTTGGTGGGCGAGTCACGCTTGGGTTGGGTGCGCATCTAAAAGGGAGGCGAGATCTGGAGGGCAGCGCCGCGGGAAATTATGGCCGGACGCGCTTAGTAAAACTGGCTGAAATAAAAGGAGGTCGGCTATTTGTTTTTATTTATCTTTTATCTACGGCAGCGCGCCGCTGATGTTAAACGCTTTCGTTATTCGCGGTTTATGGGCCGACCCACAAGCTATGTAGTCGCCCCTCCACTACCCGACCATGACGATCCACCCTATCTCTCTACACGGATAAACGGGGACGGCAGAAGCCGTCGCGTCGGCAGGAAAAAGCCTGCGTACGCTTGAGACCCGCCGACACTTTCGTCCGTTTAACAAACTCAGATTAGACTGTACATCAAATTTATTATTTTTTTGATGTTATGGCCGCTTTTTTATGGCGATTTTCTGCAATTCATTAAAGACATATTTGTTTGCATTAAACTACTATGTAAAATTACTCTCCTTTTTTTTTACTGTACGCAAACCTGAAAACTGCAAAGTTAACTTGTTTTCGGCTAGCAGAGCACCGTGATTCATATTGTGAACTTTACACTCGAAGAAAAATGGCTTACATTATGCTCTTTATATAATTATAAACTCAACTATTCCGCCGTTTGCCTAATTTTTATAGAATTTAATGTTGTGCTGATGTCCATCATAATAAAAAAAGTTATATTTATTACGACCAATATCATCGTGCAATAATTATAAATTTATTTATTCAATAATCTAACTATATATATTTATTCAATAATCTAACTAGTATACGTACGCTTAATGTATAGGGGAGAGTGGGGTAATGTGGCCCACTTCGATTTAGACCGTCCGTAAAACTAACATAAAAAAAATTTTGAAATAAGGTACCTGTGCCTAATATGGGCATGCGCCTAATATGGCCATGTTCTGGTATTTCGAATTGACCCGCGCT
>JAWWEN010045542.1:0-12188 GCA_035582955.1 Sycophila texana
GCTTCGCCTTGGTCGACAATTACATGTGATCTGAGACACTTTCTTATTATACAGGGCTAGGTACGTAATATACTATTAATATTTTATTTTATCTTATATTAAATAAAACATATGAATATGTATAACAGTAACTATATTTTATAAAAATTAATAATACAATTAAATAGAAAATACTAATTTTTAAACAATTAACGAAAATATCAATAACAAAATTTTAAATTTACTTTACAATTGAATGCCATTATTATAACCATAAGAGTGACGATTGTAAACATTTTTCCAGGCGGTAATTGAGGTGGAGTGCGCCAGGTTGTTGGTGTACAACGCGGCGCGCCTGGTGGATGCCAAGAAGGACGTAATGAAGGAGGCAGCGATGGCCAAGTATTACGCCTCGGAGATAGCCCAGAGGGTGACCTCCAAGTGCGTCGACTTCATGGGCGGCGTCGGCTTCACCACCGACTACCCCCAGGAGAAGTTCTTCCGCGACGCCAAGATCGGCACCATCTACGAGGGCACCAGCAACATGCAGCTCTCCACCGTCGCTAAGGCCATCCGAAAGGAGTACTCCTAAATATAGTTAATGTTGCCGCTTTTTGTGCGACAAAATTAACGACGATATTTTCATTTCCGGAGTTGCGATCGAACGCCCGGAGAAACGAGCAGCGCGACTATATTCGTTGCTTGAAAACCTGTTGGCTCTATGCTGACCTTTTTTTTATACATTCCATTAAGTTGTATATATACATATCTGCAAGGCGTTATGTATAGATTTATGATGTTAGATTGTGAATAACACACAATTGTATAGAGAATTACCGTTAATCATGTTCGAACTGTATAACGTATTAAGTTTAATGAGTACTTTTACACTGCGATAAATAAAAGAGAACATTTTTTTTATTATAAAATCCATTTGTCTTGGTTTCACGTATAGCCTCAATATCTTTGAAGTTTAATTACATCAGTTGACTAAATGAAACTTTAAAAAAAAAATTAATCAATTTATTTTTCTACTCAGAACTTGAAAATAATTATTCAAAAAATAATAAAAAAAATCAAAAATAATAAATCAAAAAGGCACGAGAATTACAGATTTTAACTCATCAGGAGTATTCCTCATCAGAGGTCAAACCCCCCAAAAAAATCTAATTAGAATTATAGTTTATAAACATTTATGTCAAGAGTTATCATAAGCCTTAAAATTGAAATCATATTGTTTGCGACAATAGAAATTTTCATTTGTACGGGAGGTGAGATTTAAATGATAATGTTTTATATTATAACTTTTATTTTATATTAATCTTATATCATTTAAGTCCAGATGTAAATGTTTCATAATGATGAGCAGCTCTTTTACGTTAGCCTTTCATGTTATCCATAAACTCTTTATGCAATTGTGGCACGTAATCGTCATATTGACATAAAAGCATAATAGCTGCGACAGGATCGTTAAGTTTGTACTTGGCAACAAAGTTCCGCTGCGACCACCACATACGTATACCAAGCTCTCGTTTAGGTGTATGTGGCTCATCGAAACTCATCTTACTTGACTGCTTGTAAAGCGTGAAGAGAACTCGGTGGAATCCGCCATCTTTTGGAGGACCAGCGCCCACATACTCTACGATAATCTCGCCTTTACTGAAGTCATTGCCAGGAATATTCGTAACCAACCATTGCAAAAATTCCCTGTAGATTGGTTTCTCACGTTTAGGTGGATCAGGATCTAAAGAAAAATTTATTTCTTTAGTCTTATAATTTCAATATAACGATATTATTCTTACTGATCATTATGAGTGTGTAGTAGCTGGATGGATCATAGTTCCACTCCAAGTCTGGTGTCGGTATTAAAGAAGTGGGCGTCCATTCCTCTCCGTAATTAACATATTTCTTGTTGTAAGACACCTATTACACGGAAGCGCATAGTATTTTTACGGCTTTTTTGCTTTTTTTCATGTGAAAACGTATATACTTACCCGAAGTAACTGGTTCGGAGCTTTATCTAAAACATCTGGTACAATTTCATCTTTTTTAAAATCAGATTCGATATCTGCTTCAATATAATTGCTCATGTACGTTAATAAGATTATTCCTAAACAAGTCATATTGATATTTATATACCTCATTAGGTCCATAGATAGAATTTTCAAAGTAATTCGCATCCGTTTTTAGTTTTATTATGTCGATATATAGATTTCTCTTTCATTTTATGAGCCGCTATTTCTTTTACATATGTTACAAACCATTAAAAGTCTATCTGATTGACCTAACGATATATTTATAATTATACTCCGGTTGTAATTCATATGATGAACGATTTTTATTTTTTTATCGACAAATTCCACTAGACTGACTTTTCACCAAAATGCATTTTTATTTTAAATTTAAATTTAAAGTGTTATACTTGCCTAAAAAACATCTCATTTTAAAGAAAGATAAACAGAGACTGAAGGTTTCTTTTACATCGCGTCTAATTTTATACGGATGTAAGTCAGTCGTTATATCATCGAGTGTTACTGTGTTAATGCGCAATGTCACGATTATACGGAATTCAAAACTCATAGTCAACATCCGCGAGGAAGGGCTATTCGTTTTCATTCATAATTTTCTATTTTTTAATGTCGAATGTCGCAGCAATATACGTATGAAATCGCGTCAAATTTCGCCTTAGAATTTTTCTTTTTTTAAAGTAGTACATGGCATTTAAAGTTAATTAATTCTCATTTTTTATTTTTAAATAACGACTGCTATTTTCTGTGTACATTTACTCTTTATTTAGTTCGTATGAATAGTTAAGATATTATTAACGCTATAATACGTTCGTATATCAAATATAGCAAATGATTTTTGTCTACGTAAGAACATTTATAAGAATGAGCCAAACACCTTGATAACTCTCTTGAATCTTATAACGATGCGTATTAATATGCAAATAATATTACATTCAGATTTGATCTTACAAGTCAAGGCAGCAAGCATTAATTTCTAGTATTTAAATGTTAAATCCCAGTTTTTGATAAACTTCTGGCACATAATCGTCGTATTGGCAGAGGTACATGTTCCCAGCAATCGGCTTTTCAAGATTGTTTTCATTTACGTAATTTCGAAGGCTCCACTGCAAGCGACCTTCTAGTTGATAAGGACCAATACGATTTTCCTTAATACTCAATTTACTAGACTGCTTGTACACTGTGAATACGTAGCGATGGAGTTGATTATTTTTAGGAGGTGCACTACCTAAATATCCGACGATTGTTTCACCCTTTCCGATATCGTTTCCAGGAATATTGCTCACCAACCAGTGAAGGCATTCGCCAAGACTTCGATCTTCCCGACTCGGGGCGTCTGGTTCTAATAAATTCAAAGAAAAAATATTGTTTATATTTGGTACTATAATAAAATATTTATTAAGTAGTTTATTTTCAAATTATTTCTTTACCGTTCATTATTAAGGTATAGAACGACAACGCGTCGGCATCCCATTCTACAACCGGAGCATCTTTCACTTCCCTTGGAGTTAATTCTTTTCCAAATTCCAAATCCTTTCCATTGTATGAAACCTAAAACATTAATATATTTATTAAAGATTAATCATTTTTTTTACAAAGTAAAAATTACTATTAATTAGTTCAAGAAATTACACATTTTACATACTTTAAGTAAACTATAAGGTGCTTCATCTAAAACATCTGGGATTATTTCGTAATTTTTGTAATATTCCGTAAGATTTGTTATTGATGTGCACTGTACAGCGAGACAGACTTTTAATAATAATACTAAAAGAAACGAGTCAAAAATATTTTTATTGCATTAATAGTAGTTATATAAGTGAGCTTTTGATGGAAAAGTATATTATTGGTAAACTGCTGATACCTAATATTGCATGAACAAGCTTCATGTTTTCTTGTCATAAAGTAAAGAAAAATTGATAGAAACTACTGCTTGTTTCATATAGAGCAGGATATTTATCCTTCATTCGAATGTTACATCATACTACGAAATATCACCTATTAACAATAATTTATAGCCTTACTGTTGAAGAAGCTATAGGTTTATGTCTTAAAATTGCTCACTATAAATTTAGACTTGCAGAAATTTTTTTTAATGAGCCCGCTTATTCATTTTTCATTTAGAAATTTTTATTTATTTATTTAGAACATTGAATTAATACCTTAACAATATAAATCGTTGTATAATTGTCTTAAAATTCGGCTTTTTCACCGTGATAATTTTTGCGTGTCTACCTTTCTCACTCGAGAAACATTATATGTCTTTTTCTCATATGCTTTTTCAATCTCATATTAAATTGGGCAACAATATGAAAAATTTTCATCAGGGAAATTTGTTCAGTTATTCTATTCGTCGAAAAAACATTTCGGCGATAATGTTATAAAAAGATTAATTTAATTAAATAACTAAACAAATTATCCTTACGAAAAGTTTTCATAATTGTTGCCCAATTTTAAACGAGATTGAAAAAACACATTTAAGGGTCTGATCTGACAGAATGAACTTGGTGGGTGATAAAACAGACGAGTGCCGAAAATTATTTATCACGAAATTCACGAAAAATCACGCTTAATATTAAGTGTTTATAATAAGTTTGACTGCACATCAAGAAACTGTTTCTTCAAAAATGTATATTGATGCTGATTTTGGAAATTTAGAATTATTGATCCAAGAGAGGATTGACAATATTCTTCAAGCAGATCCTGCAGAATTCAATATTAATTGGAATTTAATAAAGTCTGAATTTAGCATCCATTTGGAATATTTCAAATAAGAAAACGATTAATAATAATTTTCTTTTTAATATTTACTTTTCAGAATATTGGGAGATCTTTTGAATATTCAAGATTACAACACAAACCCATTTTCTAGTTGGATTTTAAGGTCATTATTACAGCAGCTCATTTACAATGCGGATTCTTTAAATAAATCTGACTACACGCTATTTATTTATTGGATATTCGAAGAAATAAATATTATTCGTTATAATACAGGTAAATCTAAATTAATCCTACACTAAGCTCACAAGTTTATGCACACTACTTGAGGTTAGCGTGCTATAAAATAGTTTCAAATTCTTTACAAAATTTTAAAACTGAAATGCTCTTTCCTGAATTTAATTCCTTAACCGGTATAAGTAGGAGAAAATAAAGTATATATAGCAGGCTACTGAACAAAGTAAATTGGAGGGTCGGAGAAATTAAATGTATTTAATTTGCTATCGAAAGTATTTTCTACAAATTTCATTCAAAACAATCGCGTTTTAAAAGAATGACATTATTAATCAATATAATCAATATAATAATGGTATTGTTTGGGCAACAATCAGATATGCCAAGAGAAAATTTTTTTCGAGTAATAAACCAAATCTTTCAAATGGCAATGACAAAAATTCTCGAGGGCCAAGGTTTATTACATCCTTTACAATTGTTTAGTCAATTTTTTGAAGATGAAAGTGAAAGTATCTCTAAAATGATTATTGCGAAATGCGACGTAAGACTTGACATATTTTCATCGAAATGCAAAATAAAGATTCTCATTTTAGATGTTAATAATAGTAGTCATTTTCAGAGTGAAAATACATTTTCAATGAAAAATGAGGGAGAGTCAACATCTAATATTGAAATGCACGCAGATCCTGCGTTCGAATCTACAATAAAGTATTTCGAAAAAGTTCTTCACGCCATTATAAATACTTCTTACGAATTGTACTTTTTTAGTATCGACGCTATTAGTAAATAATAGAATGATAAATTTAGCCTTGTTCTATTATTTGTAGATTTGGTAGAGAACCGGATTATGCACTTATTCAAATAGCCTGCTGCGATGAAATAAATGCTTTTAATTATACTCTACCTTATCATTTTCGAAAGCCAAGGATCGTGAAAAAAGTCGAAACAAGTCAAAAACCGCCCAATACTTCAAATGCAAAACAAGGGAGTAAGAACTATTTATTTATTAAATGAAAACCTAAATATAAAACGACTTATTTCCATATTAATCTGTTTGTCACTAGAAATGAAAAAAACAAGAAAATTAAGTAGAAAAAGTTCTTCTGACAACTTGGTCCTTGCCTCTACTGATAGGGGCAATAATTTTAAAGAAAATAACTATATTCTACCTCTCTCTGAGGCATTGGTATGTCAAGATTTTGCAGAACTTGCTGAACGAGAATGAGACGCCAAAATCATTATGATATGTAATTTATAGTCTTAAATATTAAGCAGTATATATACAAGTACTCCATTCACGGCATTTAAAATCTTTAACTGGCTTAGTAAAGTGATTAATGTTTAAAGTTACAAAATTTTTAAAAATTTCCTTTTCCAGATTGGGTACTCCTAGTTGGCCATACTTATTCGATCCACACCCCCAGAGTCCGATATCTAAAATACAATTATTATCTTTTAATTTCAAACAAGTATATACAGACGAAAATAAGTTGTTTTTCTTTTTTTTTAAGAACAAGGTTCTTTTAATTTCAATGAAAAACAAACCTGTTTTACAAATGGTAAACGCGTTTCCACAATCTACTTTTTCAATATGTAATTCAATTAACTTATCATCGGCATTTTTGAACTCGACTAATGTAGGCACAGCAACAACATTTTCAATAGCAGAATGACCAAGTTGCCCTTTATTGTTCCAGCCCCAAGTATACAAATCGCCCTGCAGAGAGAAACATTTTATTCTAAAAATGTAATCGTTATTTTTTTATAAAAATTAAAATAGTGTATACATACTTGATTAGTAACAACAGCGTTATGCCATCCGCTTGCCGAAATTTGTACAATTTTCAATCCTGCTAGAGCTTCGATTAATCTGATTTGATCAGAGTCTTCCAAATCACCGTGGCCAAGTTGTCCTCGCCTGCAAAATGCGTGATATAATCGTCTAAAAAAATTTCCGAATAAAAAATAAATGACCTACGTTCCCATTCCCGTTGAATAGATATCTCCATTAGCCGCGAGTAATAGAGTATGATCATAGCCACAAGCAATATCAATGAACTTTGTTGAATCATCTGCACTGTTAAGGAGAATTGGAATACTGAATGCACGACCAAAATTTGTCAAGGCCACGGTACATCGTCCTTGTGCAATTTTAATAGTATATTCTGTCTCCTGTTTATCGAAGCTTGAAATAGGATTCGGTATATTCTGCCACTTGTTTTTATAAATCTCATAAATCCAAATTTCATTATTATCCATTAACGCAGTCACTTTTTCAGGTCCCGCAATAACTTGCTTAAAACTAATGTCAAATAAGGATTTATTAAATATATATTATGATATGATATATTTGCGAAAAACACTCGATATCTACTTAATTATTTACCGAATATTTGGTGCAGGCATCGGTAACAATCTACTTATTTTATTATCATCGTCGGTAAAAGTTTTTTTCCCAGATATATATAACTCAGATTTGATTTTTGTTTTCCAAAGGAGAAAGTAATCCCAGCCTATTTCAATATCATGTAAACTTTCATTTGGTAAAACAATAAAATTATCAGTTTTTAATATACTCCTTCTTTTATCAATCAACTTATCGGATACAAGTTGACTAGCACTTAAACCTGAGAAATATATTTTAGACATTTTATCTGTAAGAATAATAAAAATTTATTAAAGTAAGCAAATCTATCAAGTTTCTTGTTTTAGAGTTATTTTAGATTAAAATACATAGGCAAGGAAAATGCCACTAACAAAACCCCTCCTTGCTATTTGTGCAAAATTGCATGACTTATAGTATTAATTTCAGTTTTAAGTTTTTAAGTAAAAGATTTTTATTTTATTTTATATCGAGCCAAACCAGTAAACAGGAAATTTAATTTTCTCCTGCTGGGTTACTCAATTGTAACGTATATACTCTGGTGAATAAATAAATCAATAAATATATTATAGTTACGTCGGTTACTGTCATTCTTTACCTTTCCAACTAAATATCTTACACTAGAATTCAAACGCGCGCTTCGCGCGCTTATTATTTGAGTTCGGGGATGGCAAAAACAAAAAAGCAAACGCTTAATTGCTTCTACTTTCACACTCTTCAATTTCAATAATTCAAAACTCATTTAATTTGATAATTCAAGACTCTTCAATACGATTATATCGCAATGCATTTTAATATAAAGGGATCATTTATTACCGTTTAATTAAGCATGTATATATACGAACAGTGAATCAAAGATGGCAGTAGCAGTATATGCATTTTCGGAGCCATGACAACACAGTACAATAAAGTAGACAAAACAAAAAACGCTTCTTTAAGAAATCATTTATTTCTACTGTTAATTAATTTCTACAGGAAAACTGTAATTTAACGACTTTAACGATGTTAGCATTAATACTATAATTGTCTTTAAAAAAAAAATAAATATAATAAATCTTACTTGTAGAGAGAATAGTTGTTGACGCAATAACTATTATTGCACTTGGGAACGGACATTAAAATATAAAATGGTGAGTAATTTTAATAGCTATATTTGCGTTTCCGGTTCCATTTCGAAAAAGGATTTTCTGCAGATTCTAGGTACTTGAACTTTGTAACCTCTTAATTCCACGTACTGTAAACTGTATTTAAACTGTAGTAAGTCTGCAGTAGTAAATTACGTATGAATTGTACATTGAATACATATACACGCCTACTTTAAATTGCGTGTAAGTTAATTTTACGGAATCTTAGGAGTTTAAATTTTAAAGTAATATTTACTTTCTTAACTGAATCCTACAATTAGCTAAAAATTATTTTGTTTGAAAAATGTACATTTACCTTTAACTGCACGTACAGTTGATAACAAATAATACGTGCATATATGCATATGCGAGTTACTTTGGATTCGGATGGAATGTTTTTAAATAATTTCAATGCCGCAAACGACGTTGGCATTTTTTTCAAACCTTTCTAATATCTGAATGAAAAGAAACCGATTTTACATTGTCGGAAAGATCCGTTTGTAATTATAATATTTTTGTAATGTACTATAGAAAGTTGATAAAATAAAAAAATGAAATGAAATAAATCTCTTTTTGAAATATCGCAATATTAGGAAATAATTAAAAGAATAGTTTAAGAATAATAAAATAATAATAAACATGTTTAGGGACTTTTAGCCATTTTACGGAAACTCAGATCAAATCCGGACAAAGAATTGAGACTACTATTGCTAGGTTTGGATAATGCGGGAAAAACTACGATTCTTCGTTGTTTGGCCAATGAGGATATAACGCAGGTATGAACGAAGTCAGAATTGCAATCAAACATATGAAATTAAATAAAGTGATTGGATTTTCAGGTTACACCTACACAGGGTTTCAATATAAAAAGTGTACACAGCGAAGGTTTTAAATTAAATGTTTGGGACATTGGTGGTGCTAGAAAAATCCGACCATATTGGCGCAACTATTTTGAAAATACCGATGTTCTGGTGAGTTACGTTTAATATTAAAAAAAAAAAAAAAACATCTATATTGGATCCTTTTGTAGTAATAATTATAAATTTGTAAATCCACTTTAGATATACGTTATTGATAGCTCAGATACAAATCGCTTGGAAGAGACCGGTCAAGAGCTATCGGAACTTTTGACGGAGGATAAACTCCGAGGGGTTCCGCTTCTAATTTATGCAAATAAACAAGATGTGGCGCAGTCCGTGACGGCAGCTGACATAGCCGAATCATTGGGACTTCACAATATCAAGGATCGAGACTGGCAAATTCAATCTTGCGTGGCCCTTGAAGGAAAAGGAATTAAGGTAGAGTACATACTGCATAATGCATTATGAATGACGATCAACGTCACTGATTAATATAAACGACAAGGGTGCATTCACGTTTCAGGAAGGTTTGGAGTGGGCTTGCAAGAGTATTAAAAAGAAATAAAATTTCTGAAAAATGATGTAGAGTTTATAGACACATACGGAGAAGAAGAATTAAACGGAATAGCAGGTGATATTTATCGAGAATGAGAATTTTCATCGTATCTCTTATGCATACAGTTTATTTGACATTTATCTAATATTTACAGCAATTATTTATATATACGAATCGGCTATCTACTTTTATGTATAAACAAGTCTAGTCGAAACTGATTTGATAGCTCGACCGAATCCGTCCATATTTCCGCAAATAAAAGTGAAAAACTTTTCAAAACGTTTCTATTCTTTCTTACTCCAAGACTCGCAGTAATCGTGAATAAATAACGTAATAATGTTCCTCAAAGCTTGTTCATTATTAGCTTTAGCCTTTTTCACGTACATTATCTTTCATAGATTTTTTCATATTCTCATACCCTTAATAGCTGTCAACGAGCTAGCAGATCTATTAGTTTTTTTAAATATTATCTTATAAATAGAGAAAACGAGGTAAGGTGAATGCCAAGCCTTTTGACAAGTCCATCTTGTCATTCGCGAGATTCATTTTTTTCTTAGATTTTCTTTCGTATGAAAAAAAACAGTCTCTTCTGTTATTAACAATTAGATCATAGATTACGACGAATTTAAATTAGAGTTCACTGTGCGCATACTCCGTAGTCACACGAATCTCCTCGTCGTGGAACAAAGTGCAATCAGCCGGGTACTTTGCCTGCATCAAGTAATCAGTTCGTTAATAGAATGAATAAAAATTATTTGCAATGGATGTAGGTAACTTACGATACAATTGTCCGTTTCCAAGATTGACGCATAGAGAGACCAGAAGCTAAGACTGCTCTTATTGCTAATTGCCCAAGCAGCAGGGAAGCTGGCAATCTTAGTCAGGCTAGCGCGGAACGACTCATTTGTGCCTCTACTTTCCATTGGAGTTGATGGGTGATTGATCGAGCAAAGAATTTGCGCGGCACACTGAGGCATCTTCGAACCCCACTTATAAGCGCGATAAGCCTGAAATTGTAAGAATAAATAAATGCCGGTTGGAAAGGCAGCTTTAAGCAGAAAAGTAATGACTTACTTTGAGCAGAGGGGCGATGAAACCATTATTGATAGAGTCGCTCAACTTATGGCTGAGCTCCCGCGCGTTTATCCGTGACATAATGAAGCCCTTTTCCGAGGCCAAACTCATCAACTCCTGAACATACGCGATTGCAGGCTTTATGTACTGGTAGCTGTCAATTTTCATGTTCAAATGGCGTTTGGCTACGGCGTTGGCCAATCTGAAAGATGGTAAAGGAATAAATGAGGGAATAATTCGACGAGAAGGATCGCGTAAATTAAATTTATACCTCGAAAGACTCTCAGTGGGTTTAGCGGGATCGAACATAATGGACTTGGGATATCCTTGAGACTTGAGGAAGCTATTGCCAACGAATTGAGCGGTCGCGAGGTAGCGCTGCTGCGTCGTTGGATCCGAAACGTGAGACATCCATTCAGCAACGAAATTGGTCAATGAACTGATCCAACGACGTCTCAACGACGGATTCTCGAAGCTCTCCATAATCTTCTCCCACTGAATGCGCCCGCCCTCGTCCGTCATTGTACCGACGATCTTGGCTAGTCCGCTATTTTTCCAGAGAGTCTGGCCCAGTTCCGAGTTACTGCGTGTGCGGTCAGGTAGAATAATATCGTTTAATAATTAGTAAGAAGCAACAGGTAAGAATTGTAAGAAACGTATATTGAAGAAGCGTTCACCTGAAGTGGTCCCACATGACGTGAATGTTCTCCAAAATGGGTGGCATGTACCAGGAATGGTCAGAGTGATCGTGCCTGTCTCTGCCGGCAGAGCTTCCGGTGCCTCCAGCGAAGGTGTCGAGCAACAGCGGCAGAAGGCCCATCAGTCCCTCGGCGTTGCCGCTCTGGCCCATGAACATGGAAGCGATGTTGATTACGCTGTCGAAATCGATGCCTCCCTGCTCCTTCTCCTCGGCCGGGCTGTCGGCCCCGTGCCTCGTCTTGTCGGGTGTGCTCAGCGAGGCCAGGCCGCCGACGATCTCGCCGAGTAGCGAGAGGTCGAGGCCACCAGCGGCGCCGTTGCTCGGCTGATCGGCCTGACCGGACATCAAGCTCCCCAATCCAGAGATTATTTGAGTCAAACCGTCGGCCTTCTTCTGCCCCACCAGCATGTCGCCCACCTGCGTTGGCAATAATTTAAACCCTCCCTTTGAGCATCCTTCTCTCTTAATCTGAATTAGTGAAAGTTTCACTAATTTCACAAGTGAATCAGATTTTCACATAAGAATATGTGAAA
>JAWWEN010045553.1:0-12186 GCA_035582955.1 Sycophila texana
AACTACAAACCCACATAGAAACTATATATGATTATTCAGGGGAATGGGTATCTGTCGGACGTTTAACACTTACGTAAGAATAATAATTTTGTAAAAAAAAAGCAAACGCGTTTTTGGTAAATAATTATTTCACCTACTTTGAAAATTCGCGACCGCGGCGAGATGAGAATATGATTTGCTCGATGTCCTGTGGTTTTAGAACAACTCGCGGCACAGTGGATGCTCACTCGGTGATCCCAAGGACTCGACTAGTTGGCTCAACTCTCAAGCAATTTTTTAATTTTCTGCAGCTTCGCCGCAGGCTCCGGCCAATCAGTGGTCGAAGCGCGCGCAACCCTTATCCGCGCGGACTGCGTGTCGCGACCGCGGACCCAATCAGCGGCCGCGCCACCCTTCCCCCCTCCCGCCGCGCCTAGCCGACTCGGCGCGGATTCCACGAATTAACCCGCGAAGTCTAACGGTTACCTTTTCCTGGAAATTTGCTTTTTTATCGGACTCTTTTTCTAATTTTTCGCTTACCTCGCTAAAAAATTATTTTAAATAATCCCTTTTTTGGTGCACTAATATTATTTATTATACCAAGAAGGTTTTATAAACTATACTTCTGTTAACGGACACACCAACGAAAATTAATTTTAATAAAGAATTACGAAATCCGACACTTTTTAGATTGTTTAATATAATTCGTTCTTATTTATTCGCGAATCACACACTTAATTAGCGTAAACGATCAAGTGATACGCGACGAGCAACGTAAATCGCACAACGCGTTTTGAAAAAAAAAAATAAGACGAGATAAGAATAATAAGTTTGTAAAAAAAAAAGCAAACACGTTTTTGGTAAATAATTATTTCACCTACTTTGGAAATTCGCGACCGCGGCGAGATGAGAATATGATTTGCTCGATGTCCTGTGGTTTCAGAAAGACTCGCGGCACAGTGGATGCTCACTCGATGATCCCAAGGACCCGACTAGTTGGCTCAACGCGATTTTTTGATTTTCCCCAGCTCCCCCGCAGACTCCGGCCAATCAGCGGCCGAAGCGCGCGCAACCCTTCTCCGCGCGGACTGCGAGTCGCGGCCGCGGAGCCAATCAGCGGCCGCGCACCGAGCCGGCCCGGCGAGGATTCCAAGAATTAACCCGCGAAGTCTAACGGTTACCTTTTTCTGGAAATTTTCTTTTTCAACTGACTCTTTTTTTAATTTCGCGTACCTCGCTAAAAAATTATTTTAATATTCTTCCTTTTTTCACTGATAATTATGCGACGCAGCCGTTTGATATCAGAAATCGTGAACGGAATTAAAGGAAACAACGACGTCAAATTTAGAAATGCATTTTCGGACATACTGAGATAATAAAAAATACGAAATATGCCATTTGCGGCGAATAAATTAAGTCGTGCGACGATCTTCATTATTTTTTAATGAGGCACGAATTAAAATATGAATTTTAGAAATCTGTATAAAAATAGATTTTTGTCATGTATTTCTAATACAAGTACTTTTTATAACGCCTTCGTCGCTTATAATATTTACATATTAGTAGAAAATTATGGATAAGTAAAAATATTTTTTTATTTAAGTAAGCGAAAAAATAAAAAAGTACGTTTAAAAAGGTAAATTTCCAGGAAAGGGAGATCGCGCGGCTCCGCGGGTCATTTCTTGGAATCCGCGCCGAGCCGGCCCGGCCCGGCGGGAGTGGGGAGTGGTGGCCGCGGCCGCTGATTGGTTCCACGGCCGCGACTCGCAGTCCGCGCGGACAAGGGTTGCGCGCGCTTCGGCCCGCGCCAGCCTTGATTTAGGGATGCACAAAGCGCGAATATTTTTTTTATAACTAATAAAAAAACCGCATCATTTCAGACTTACTTTTTGTATTTATTAATAATAATTTTTTTTTACAAAATATCTTTTAAGTTAATTATAAAGCATTTTTTTCAATTAATCGTTTAAGAAGCTTCCTCTGTGAGGAAGCAAAAGTACTATAACACGACCTCAATCACTTTCAGAGAACTACGTGATCCCGCCGAACGTAGTGATAGTGGTTCACATTTTCGACGTTCACAGAGACCTGAATTTCTGGACCGAGCCGGAAAAATTCGATCCAGATAGATTTCTGCCGGAAAATTGCCGAAATCGACATCCGTTTGCTTACGTACCTTTCAGCGCGGGTCCCCGGAATTGCATAGGTAAAAAAGTCTTTGACGGTCAGGATTTTGTTGTTTCAATTTCAATTAAGGATGAAAAATTCTGATAAAACGCATTTTTCAGGTCAGAAATTCGGCATGCTGGAACTGAAATCCGTCGCCGCGCGGTTGCTGTACAATTTTTATTTGGAACCAGTCGATCGCACAAAAGATATAACTCTTATAGGAGATATTACATTACGACCGGATAAGCCCTTTCGTACAAGATTTATTAAAATAAATCGAGAATAGTTTATTTTATTGTATAATTTTTGTGAAATTACCTTCGTAATTTACTATTTGCAAAAAAATATAAATTCCTCTTGGAATAAAAATATGTTTGTAATTAATCCTATCAATTCATATAATTTTGTAATAATAATAGTACGAGAGAAACAAAGTTATGTCTTTACTATAATTTATACATATTATTTTCTATATAGAATTTTATATATGGTTTTTCGAAGAATTGTTATAATTACCTTTTAAATTTAAAATTTAAATTTCTTCCTCTGAAATCTGTTTTTAAAAAACTTTTCTCAGTATTAATTAATGTCGGTCTAAATATGTTAAGTGTAAATTTCTTTTTGGTAAACTCATTTGGGACTACTTATAAATTTATCTTTAACTACCAGCAAATTTAATTACCAGATATGATAATAAATGCGTTATCCACATTTATAATGAAAACGTATTGTACAGTGAAGTACTCTGTAAAAAAGAATAATAAAATATTTCTAAAATAAAAATAATAATATTTCAATAAAATATTTCTAAAATAAAAATAATAATATTTTAATAAAATATTTCTCTAAAGATTTGACAAATAAATTATACCACTAAATCTATCATTAAACATTTCTTTAAAATTAAATTTATTTGGCTAGCCATTTATTTTTTTACAGTGTCAAATAAATATTCACATGATTTATAGTAATAATTACGTACAAAATGTTTAAAGAAATATTTTATTAAAATTATACTAATTTTTTGAATGCATAAAAAAAACAAATATATGAAAAGTAAATAAAAATAGTTGAATAATAACAATAAAATTATTATTTTTCAGGATAAAATTATAATTAATTCAAAACATTTTTTATTTCTATTAAACATTTTGGGAATGTTGTAATGGGAATCGTGACTGTTCGATTTCGTTGTTTTATTATTAGAATATGAATATGAAAACAATGCATTCGAAAATTTATTATACAATAAAAAAGATTTTTATCTATTCGTACAAGCTGCATACAATAACGATAAAAGAAAAACAATAAAATACATTTTGTAAAAAACATGTCAATTTGTAACAACACCACTGTCCACAAAAATTGTCTCACAGCAACGGTTTACTTTCTTAACTTGGCGAACACCTGTACGACAGAATGAATTCCGCAAAATCGGTTACTCTTGAATCTAAGAGTGACGTTATTGAGCTGCGGACCACCTGCTTCCAGTGTGACGCTATCACCAGTGCCTTTATCAGAGAGATCCAACGCCCGAACCTGGGTGATCAAGTAGTCCCTGAGCGCATAGAAAGTCTGACTGTAGACGACTTTTCTTCCCGTTAAACATGCTTTTTTCGTCACGATCTCCTGGTGCACCAATCTGTCGCCAGGTTCCCTGTGTCCCACGATCAGATCATTTTTTCTGATCTGCAGAGTCTCTTTATCAGTGATAGTACGCGATCCGCTGACTAGATTAAAAAAGTTTGTCAGTGTAAGAAATTAACAGACTAAGCAGATTGGAATAGAATTTGGTCAGCATAACAGATCGGAATATATATATACTGACCAAATTCCATTCCAATCCACCGAACCATTAAGAATTAGGGGTTCGTAATAATCAATAAATAAATACGTTTTTAGTATTAATATAATTTTAATTCACAGGCTCTTATATGAAACTGATTTTCATTGACTTTTTACGAAGTATAGACTGATTTTGACAAAACTTTTTGATATAAAGAAATGTTAATAAAATCATTAAGTTAATAAAACTACTTCAAATTTACTAGTTAATTAATTATTTTTTAATTTTTTTACAACAGTTTGCCGCTGCTTTAGTAAATTCTATTGTAATTTTGAATACAACATTTTTCTCCGTGTAGTTGCTGTTTTGCTTCGATGTACGTACCCTGACAAATCTCCTTAACGGTCGTTAATACAAACGCAAGTAGTATTAGATAATTGAACGCTGATGCCATTTTCGTTGTTTTCGGCTTCGTACGCTGCGATGGAACCAATTAATACTACTGAGAGTACATTAGATTTTAACTATACGACTTCGTTCAAAAATTTATTATCTTATCTCATCTAATTAAGAATTATGTTATGGAATATAAAACCTTTTCTGAATATATTTCTTTTGAATAGTACTCAAAAGGATTACAAAAAAAAACGTCAATGATTTAGCAATGTCTTATAATATGTGAAAAGAAGTATTTGCACTAAAAAAAAGGCCGTGGATCATTCTGTTTGCAGTGTATACACTCAACTGTGAAAATACTCATTCTGTTCATGCTACAATTTTAAATATGACTCAGAATGTGAAATGAAATACAATAGTAACAATATAACTGTCCCAATATATGTTTTCCCTTTAAAAGCTTTTAAAAAATTTACGATTAAATTTATTAGGCTATGAATATTTATTGTTATTTAAACTACGTAAGTAAATGACGTATATTTTAAAAATCTGGTCAATGACGAAAATATATAAATAATATATATAGGGGAAGTCGAGGCATAGTGGGCCACCCCATTAAACATTTGGTGTGAAAAAATTTATTAACAAGTTTCATTCAAATTAGAGCATTTTGAAAGATTATCATTTATTACATTGCAGTATTATTGTATACAAAAATTATATTACTAATATTGCAATGTAAAAATACAAATGCTTTTATTTTAATAAAACTTGTTAATAAATGTTTTTCACACTAAATGCAATATGGCCCACTATGCCCCGAAGGCCCACTATCCCTAGTGGAAAAAATTAATGTGCTGAAATGTGCCAAAATGTGCCAAAACGTGCCCCATTGTGCCAAAATGTGCCAAACCGTGCCGAAATGTCCCGATATTCAAAACTTTGGTTCTGAAAATAATTAATGTGCCTAACTGTGCCAAAACGTGCCTAAATGTGCCAAAATGTGCCAAACTGTGCCGAAATGTGCCAAATGTCCAAATTGTATAGCTTCAGCACATTTTGGCACATTTCGGCACATTAATTTTTTCCACTAGGGATGCCGCAACTTTCGCCAAGAACAAAACAATGAGCACTCACTATGACCTGAGTATATTTAAAATAAACTTTTTGAATGGCCATTCATCATTTAAAATGATCGTTCGCCCAAAATTATCCTCTTCAAGTAGCTATAAATAAACTTCCGTTTTTCGTCATGTAATTTTCTAAAAAGTTGTTATATCGCTATAAATCTTTCCTTATATTGCAAATACTAAAATCTAATGAAATCTATTCTGTAACTTCTAAAGGGGATGAAATTTCAAGAAAATAAGTCAAACTTATAATATACATAAAAAAACGTTTCTTTATTAATACCAGTGAAATTTATAATAATTTATATTTATATTATAATTTATAAATATATACAAGTAATAGGATTACAGTCACATTATTAATCTTCGTAAGTATATACAATTAGGCAATTACGTTGCAATAACGTCGACATATGTCAGCCCAAATCTAATACTTGGATCTGGCGTACAGCTGAACAACGAAGTTGATCCCATGGCCCCTCTGACTCTTGAACCTAAACGTGACGTTGCTGTAACCAGGACCACCAGCCAGCCTCGTAGCAATAGCACCATTTCCGTTGGTCTTCTGGTCCAAAGCAGCGATTTGCGTCAGATAATAGTAGTCGCTGACGTTGAAGGTCTTCTTCACCTCGACGACCTGCAGCCACTTGGACGTCTTCACGACGTTCTCCTGGTAAACGAGGCGGTCTCCCGGCTGCCTGTTTCCAATGATCAGGTTGTGCGATTTGTTCGGCGTGGCGTACGCCGATGGGTATCCATTATTGTAGCCGTAATTGTTGTAGTACGGAGTGGAGCTCACCGCCACCGCTGCCAGCAGCACCGCCAGGACTGCAGCCAGGACCATTCCTCTGTTCGACGTTGTGGTAGTCATTCTTAGTTTTTTAATTTGATATTCCTTTCTCGCGGGACAGTGAAACAATGAAGCCAATGCACACCGATTGAATTTGCTAGCCTTCGCTGTAAAGACTGGCTTTTTATAGCTCTGACGCTTCATTTCGCTTATCAGTCGCGGCTTATCAGCCGATACCTGCTGGGGATTTCTCATGCTGTGACACATTTCTTTTATTTTCGCATAGGAGATTCCGCTACGACGTGATCATCGCTAATTGAGGAGATAAGATTTCTGTGAATCTGCTCATGTTGTTGGGTCTAATTGTTGTTATGTCAATTAGCAGTCGGTACTATACGTTGAATGATTTAAGCACTCCAAATGTAGAATTATAAAAGTTTGACGGAATGGCTCGGTATGATTCGTGCACATATAAGAATCGTACACAGTTTAACGTTGTAAATATATCTATAAACTGTGCACGATTCTTATGTGCATGAACCATACCGAGCCTACGGAATATGTGGACGTTGATTAATTATTGTTTATAAAAAGTCAATAGCATAGAACTATTTTAAATTTTACCTTCTTTAGTTCTTTGAATTACTTACAATATTCTTTTGCAAATAATACAGTTCTGAGTATACTAGTTATTGTCCGAGTTAAATGACAGTAGGTGCTATATTTCTAGTTTTATTAGGTATTATAAAAAAATATTAGAGCAAATTTTTCAAAAGCTCGCAGGCTGCTTGAGGAAGGTAGATGTTACTTAAATTAAAAAAAATGTAAATATTTTAAATGAACTGAAATGAAAATAAAAATGATGTAAGCGATTGACAAAATCCAAAATAAAACATTTCGTTCTTGAACTATATTAAAATTAATATTAAGAATAATTTATATTTTTCCTCAAGTAATATAATTTTGATTATATATAGTTTATAAACGTGCATTTACATTATAATAAAACAATATCATTCCAACAAATTAATCTTATTTCATTTTTAATAAATTAATATGCCCAGAGGAGTGAACATAAATTTTATGAAAATAGATTAGTTTTTAATAAATAAATAATAATTCAATAAAAAGCTATATAAATAATTGATTGATATGATTATGTAGTAAATAAGCCATCAAATTTTTTCAGATTCACAAGAAACAAACAAGTACACTAAAAATTGAAGAAATAAAATAATTTTACAAAAAATATTCTATTCATTACAAATCAGTGATTTTTTTTAACAAATAAGTTAAAAATTCAATAAGCCAGATTTTTTTTTATTTCTTTTTATTTCATTCTAAATCTTATTTCGAGTGGTAAATCATATTATTCATTACCTACAATTCAGATTCATTGCTGTCTCGCACGCTAAACGAACAAAATAGACGTTAGTATTGAAAGGGTAAAAAATTTAGGCAAAGCCGAAGCTTTTGTGCCTTGGACAATTTAGAGTTATGTATAAACCATTTGTGACCAATCGATCGATTCTGTTCAGAGACACAATGCCACTAATGCTTCAGCCAATGCGAACGCGCCTTTGGCGTAAAACCATGATAAGGTTCGTGACAACGTGATTGTATAACAACAAGAGGTTACGTCTATCGTTGGATTCAAATAAATTCTTTTATTTTAATAAACAGTTCGTTCTCGTATTTTAAAAGTACAAAACGTTGTTTAAGAGATAATTACATTCATCAGAGACAACTTTATACGCATTTACAATATTTTAAAAATATGTTCCTGATGTCCCTTCTTTTCTTTACAGTGCTAGTTTGCATTTATTAATTGAAAACAGTAAAAATTAAAAAAAATTCTTTTAATTATCATTACATGACATTCACGTCGTTTAACGGTTTAAATAATGTAAAATTATAAAAAAAAAGAAGGAAATTAAAATTTCTAATTCTAATCACTTTGAGCAGCGGCGACCTCTGCCTCATTTGCTGCCTCATCTTCTTTATCTCCATTCATTTCAACAGCTTTTCCTTTAGCTGCTTTACCTTTTTTCGGTGGTGCTTTTGCTTTTGCCTTTTTTGGTGCAGGTTTGGTTTCTGGAACTTCTTCTTTTCCATTTTCCACAGATTCAGACGTCTCCACACCATTTTCTTTCACTTCTTCTGAAGAAGAAGAAACCTTCTCTCCTTCATCTTTGGCATCCGCATCCGCCACCGCTTCACTTTCTGCATCCTTTTTGCCCCTTCCCTTTTTAGGAGCAGCTAAAATCGTAAATAATATTTAATAAAATATTATATTATATATTCTATTCTATTATACTATATATTCTATTCTATTACCATATAGACATTCGCACAAATTTTTGTAATACAGGATACAAAACGATTAAAAAAAACCTTTTACATTTTAATCTGATAATCAATAAAACTGAACATTAGTTTGTAATAATTTTTATACGAAGAAAATTTTAGTTTTATACTCTGTTACTGGATTTTATTCT
The DNA here is from genome assembly GCA_035582955.1 of Sycophila texana. Taxonomy (NCBI): domain Eukaryota; kingdom Metazoa; phylum Arthropoda; class Insecta; order Hymenoptera; family Eurytomidae; genus Sycophila; species Sycophila texana. Next base: position 8,749 of record JAWWEN010045553.1, read on the forward strand.
CTCGATTGAACGACAAATTTCTGGTAAAATGACCCCAAAGTTCAAAACGTTTTGATATCTCTTTTTATTTTAATTTGAATTCTCAAAGAAATTTCTTTTTATTGGATTTCATTAATTGATTAATAGGATAATCACTAATTTTTTTTTTATTCTAAAATTTATTTTAAAATAACTTTTTTTTTTCAATTTAAAGTAAATGACATTCGGATAAATTTTCTAACCTTAAAGATTTTAAGCGCGCTAAACACAGAAATTTTGTTAGCACACGTCGTCTTATAATTTTAAGTCAACTTCTAATAAAATTACCTTCTGCTTTTGCTCCTCGACCTTTGCCTTTTTTGGGAACAGGAGACGTTTTTCCTTCTGTCGCTGCATTTTTGGTATCAGCTAAAATTTATACAATTTAATTATTAGTAAAAAGTTATTTGCTTCATTAAATTGCTGTTATTTGATTTCATTAACTTGCATGCAACTAAATTAATAATAATGCTATATTAACCTGAATCACTTTTTTCTTCTGAATCAGCTTTTTTTAGAGCTTTTCCCCTACCCTTTTTGGCAGGTGGTTCATCTTCAGTATCCTCAACTTCAGCTTCAGCTTTCTTTGCTGATTTTTTTTGTGCACTCTTTTTCTCGCTTTTAGCTGCTGCTTTTTGTTTTGGAACAGGCTTAGGAGCAGGTTCGGGCTCTGGTTTCTTATTTTTTGCCGCCCTTGGTAACCTTACTTCTTTGACAATTGGCGGCTCTTCTGTCTGTTGAGTTTTCTTCTTTTTGGGTGCAGAAACATCATTATTTTCTGACACCACTGTTGCTGAATCAGCAGTTTCAGCCTCTGCTTTTTTATTATTCTTGCGAGGAGGCATTGCTGAAAAATTGTACAATATTAATTTTGTTATATTTATATTAGATTAAAAAAATTATTTTTAAATAATATTTCTGTAGTTTTAATTCAATAAGTTAGAAATTATTTTCACAAAAATATTTGTTATTTGAGTTTGCAAATTATTTTAATCTTAATTTATTATTTTGAGTAAACTTTTGATTTTAGAACAAATAAAAAAAAGTCATTCTTTTGAATATTTATATTGTAGTTCAAATTTAATGTTATTTTATATTTTTATTGAAAAGATATTTAGTTTTAAGCAAGTAACTACAGTAATTTAATCGATTAAAAGTACAGATAAAACTTATCTCCTGATAAAACTTAAATGCTTAACTCTTAAGCAGAAAAAAAGTTTTTCCTAATACTCAAATTTTAATATTTTTTGCGGAATTGATTATCTGCAACAGTTTAAATTAATCTTAAACTTATTTAAGCAATCCTTAAAATTGTACAGGACGCAAGCAAAATCATTTTTGTGCATTATTAAAATAATGTTTGATGAAACTGAAAAAAAGTTATTTGTTTACCATGTTCCAAACATTTTGTATGCACACATATATATACATATACATATATATTTAATATAAAACAAAAAAATCTGAATTAATCCTGGATTCAGTATAAAAAAAAAATGCATTCAAGGGGACATTTTGCAGAAGCATAAGACAATTCGCGAATATTCTACCGTAACGGAAATCGCACCCCCATAAAGCCACCCCTTCCCACAAGGGAGCGAAGAAAAATTACGTCGACCAAGGAAAATGCTTCGTTGTCAGCCAAGCGTCAATTAATTCTCAATTTTCCTCATAAAAAAAACCGCCGATAACTTAGAAAAAAAAAAGAAAAAAAAAGAACGAACAAAGAAAATCAACCAAAAAAAATTTTTCCGTCAGAGGCTCAAGAAGAAAGCCTCGGCGTTGCAAGGCAGTAGCGGGATGCCGTGCAGCCCGACGCGATATACCGGACATCTTCGAAACCGCTGCGCATTTCGCATCAGCCAATCCGCGCCGTTTCGCCGAGAAACAGGCCTGGATAGGCATGAAATTCGCAGGCGCACACCCGTAGCCTCGAGTATACGAGGCAAACTCGAGGCCAAACCGATCGCAAAAAAAAAAAAAAACCCTCGTGGGAAAATCCAAACGAGACGCTGCGGGCCCTCGCCTCCAGCCAGCTCCCGCCTTTTTTGTGTCGCGCTCTCCGCCTCGCCGTGGCCTCTCCTCGTGACTCGCTCCGTTGCCGGCCCTACACGCTCGCCCAAGCACTCCCCGGAGCCATCCCCCGGTCAGAATGCCCGCACTCAATCCTCCCCCGAAGTTAAATTTCGCGAAAGCGAACGCTCCGAATATTCCGAGTCCCGCGGTCGACTTTTTAACGGCACGCATATATACATACTCTTAATATGCCGGGCGGCCGGCGACGGCACTTCCTCTCGCTCGGGCTTTGAAAAGCAGGCGGACTCACCTTTACCAAATCACACGCGTCTGGATCGGAAGGAACGTCTTCGGCTGCGCCTCGTGCAGGGGAGGAAGGTGTGTGCGCGAGAGACCGGCGCCGCCGGTGAGTCTGGTGCCTGAAAAGGGGACGTTTCGTCGGGCGCCGTGTGTATGCCGCGAGCCTCGTTCGCTGTGGTCCTTGCCTTTCGCCGAGTGTCGCGGGATATACGTGCGGAGTAGTGGTGCCTGCCTGCGCCGCGCGCTCACTCCGTCTCCTTCTTCTCTCTCGCTGGCTCTCTCTCCCACTCTCCGTCGGCGATGTGCGCGCGCGCGCGCCAAGGCCCGCGAGGTCACGAGGGACGCGCGAATTTTCTGAAGCGCCGGCCAATCAGCGCGACTTTCGTCTATCGTGGCAGCCGCCCCATTGGCCGGGAAAACCGGCAAAGCTCGCTGGCGCACGCGGAGAGCAAACGACGAGCGCCGCGCTGCAGCAAACGTCGAGCCGATGGCCTTTTTTCAAAGCTTCTCAGAATTTTTCATTGTTAAGGCCGACCCACCGTTCCTCGTGAAAAATACCGGTCTACCGCGTGGGAACGACTCGGAGGTTAATATCGTCTTCCGTTGCGATATTAAATTACTTTGTCTGGTGGTAATTTGTCGTTTACTCGTGGTGGTCGGTTCTAGTAGTATGGAGCGACTTTTCGCGCGAGTGCGTGCGCGCGCAGGCCACGCGGCGCCGGTGCGCCTGTGACACCGTGCACACAGTCGCGCATGGACGTCAAAGTCTCGAAATTTCACGCGTTGCGCTTGGCTCTTCCGACGGACGTCGTGGAATGCGGCTCGATGCTACCCACTTGGGGACTTGTCTTTTGCATGAAGGGCGAGTTAATAAATGTTTACGGCGCAAGTGGTACTTATTTATTTGGGTGTACTGGGTACTTGTCCTTATGAACTGTAAATTTTGTTTGTTTGTCACGTGGAGTAAACAGTTACAATTGTTCTCGAGTTCCTACTTTGGTTCTTTGATAAATGAGTTGTTATAATATTTCATTTAAAAAAACGGAGTGACTATTCGCACCAAAAAATCACCTAAATACGTGGATTTATTGTCTTTGGGTTTTT
>JAWWEN010045584.1:0-12178 GCA_035582955.1 Sycophila texana
CTATCGCTTGACCAATCACAACGCGAGAAATACTGACTACAATGAAAAGCCCATGCATTTTTTATAAAGGGATTCTTACATTTTCAAAGCATCAAATGTAATTTACAATGAGTCAGATCGTTTGTTTTTCATTGTACCTAATCATAAAAAAAAGAAATTTAAAAGGCTCTTCAGAATTCTTATTTTAAATGACTTATATATCTATAGCCTTAGGAGGTTAAGAAAGTTTAAAAATATCTATTTTTAAAAGTGGTATAAATAGCGAATTTGTACGGGAAAAAGAAAATGAATGCCGAGATTCTTGTACAAGTTTTTTTTTTTTTTTTAATGAATACAAATTATAATTTTAAGCAGTTGCTAAGAAAGGTGTTTTACCACGCTTAGCTTAATGCCGTATCATCATAATTTTGTTGTTTCTGATCTCAATGCTAAATATCAAATAGAAACTTGCAAAGTTCAGCCAAGGGAGTTGCTCTTTCCAGGCTCGAGTGAAGCAACAAAGTTTCAAACGACTCGCACATTGGTGCATGCCTTCAACTGAATAACACCAAATTTTCTTCTATTTGCACTTTGACTGTAGATCTTGTTCATTCAAATCGGTCTATTGCAACGATTTTATTGTCATTAACATTTATGAATGCGTTATGCATACAATGCATATTTAACACTGAACGAAAACAAACTTTTTTTCATGCCATGAAAAAATATTTTTATCAGAATATTCTTTTTATTCTTTAAGTAATTCTAAGAGCTACATAAAGCAATTATCTGATTTTTTTTTTTTTTAATTTTGAAAGACAATTAAATTTAATGCGATAAGTAGATGCAATTAACAAAAAGAATATATAGAAAAAAAATGTGTGCAAGCACACCGTATAAACCAATTGAAAATGTTCAAACGCGCGATATCCGTTTTAAGAAGAGAATTTTTATTAGAATTTTCAATTTTTCTCAATGTACCATCGGAAGCGTTAATTAAGCCAACGACCGATCAAAGTTTCAAGGGCCCCGCTCAAAGTGCAAAAGAAAAGCAGCAATGGCCTGGTAACGAGTGCTCCACCCTTTTCGAGGAGAACTCCATTGTTTGAACTTTTTAATTACCGTCGCGGGGTGATAGACGGGCCTCGTGGAGATATTATTTGTCTCGCTTGTCATTTATTAACTCACGCCTTCTCCTCCGCGCGCCGACACCTGATAAGTCAGCGGCCGGTTCCGCCGTCATTAATCTTGCCCGGCTTGGGTCGCGCTTTAAGCGCGGAGCTTGCGTTCTCCGACTGATTAGTCCCGGTCGCGGCGTGGGAGATGATGATTGCGCCTCACGCAACGACTCCCCCGGATGTGGCATAAATAACGCCGCGGAGAAATCATGAGCCCCGACGTATTCGCTAAGTGAAAAAGGGTGTAACTCTCGGGAAGTAGGAGAAAAAAAAAAGAAAAGAAACGAAGGCACGGAATAAAGGTGAGCGAGATTGGAAAGTAGCAATGGAATCTGGAGGGAACGCAAGCACGCGCGTGTATACACCTGTTCAAAGTCGTTTCTCATCCTTCAAGGTCCGAGCCATAATACGCGGAGGTGAGCCCGCCTTAGTCGGAGAAAATTAAAGAATTTCAGTGGAGAGAGAGAGAGAGCTCCCGTCGCCTTAAATAAAATAAAAGAAAACGGCCGGATATAGAGGCGTTGGAAGGTAGCCCGCACACATATGTATATACGTGTATACACACGGGAGAAATATCATCGGGAGCATCCTTTCTCTATTCCGGGATCTCGTCCCGGCGAAACCGCCTCGCTTCTCCTGAAAACAATATTTCGCGTAATGGGGCTCCGCCTGGGCTTTGACTCGACCGCAGCGAGATAGTCATCCGTGAATCGAGGTGGTTGGTCCGGAATAATTATTCCCGCTGCAATTCAACCGGGCCGTACAAAGCTCCGCACGCGCGCATGGCATTTAAGCGCCGCGACTCACGCGCTTGCTCCAGTTCCTTTGCCGCTTGTTATATACATATATATATATATTTTTTTTTCATGTCTCCTACGGTTCTTTTTTTTTCGACGAGAACGTGTAAGCGAAGACGACGAGTCGCCTCGCCGAGGAGATAGACGCGACGACCGCGAGCGCGCACAAAGGCGATTGTAACCGAGAGAGCGCACGCGGCGAGCTTGATTAAAAAAGCGGAGGCGCGCACGAGCGAGGCCATTGTGGACTTTAAAAGCGCGAGCTTCTTTCGCCGTTTTCTTTTTCTTCGGCTTCCTCGCGGCCGCCCCGCTAAATTGAGAGCTGATGGCGCGCGTCCGAGTCGCGGAAGTTTTATATAAAAAAAAAAATGTGCTTTTACAAAAGGAACAATAACCGGTGTCAGATTCTCGTTTCAACGTGACCTGCTGTTAAAAAAATATTTTGAAAGGGATGGAGGGATACGCACTTATTGCGGCGCAGTTGAAAAACTCGATCTGCCGGTAACGAGAGTAACTAACAAAGGAATATCTTTATACGTTGCGCTGAGGCGCGCGCTGCAAACTTTTTCAGAGAGGCTGTTTTAGAGCTGCTGCGGATTGAATCGATTGCGAATTAAAAAAGGAGAACGCGGCACTTCGAATCTCAGCGCGATGATTGCGTAAAGAGTGACTTCTCACCGAACTTTTCCTTTCGAAGGAGGGTAAACTTATCGGGAGTTTGTGTATTCGTTTGCCAATTTGAACGTGCAATGAAGTGTATTAAAATGAATTTTTTCTTATGGGCCCAACGAGGAACGTGGTGAAATAACATTCTTTTTACATTGATTTATGCAAACGGTTTAATATCGTAATTTTACGTCAAATAAATTTTCTTGTGCGCTTGTGAATTGACTTAAGATTTGTTTGAATTGGTTATTCTCTTTTCATGGAGTATTAAGTCTAAATGTGAAGCCATTTCGATTTGTGATGACTTTGGTTCTGACATGACCCCATAATTAGTCGACTGCCTCTGTTTAACGTGCGACCGATTGACACTCGAAAGTGTAAAGATTAGAATACGGCTGAGGATATATAAGAGAAAAGAATGACCATATCAAATTTTTTTACGATTAATAAGTAAGCATTGAGTTAAATAATATATTATTTAAATTTTTTCTTATAATTTAATTAAATGATTATAAGGAATTTGTGTATTTTTTAAATAGATAAATTTTGGAATGAAGGGCTATGAAGTACATTTTATGATTTAAATAAATAAATACATAAACAATTTTATGAATTTATTTTAAAAAATTAATAAAATAATTAGCAAGTTTTTAAATTTTATAATTACTTAAAAGTTTAAACATTAAATAATTTCGCAAATGAATGTACATTTAAATTTATTTTCCAACGTCAAAAAACTGGAGCAAATCATAATCTGTCATTTAGTCTAATACTTTTTGAGACAATGCAAATAAAAAAGAATAATCCTTATCACTTATCAAATAAAAAATGTGCATTTGTTGAGAATATGATAGTCAGTTTATTCTATAAAATGTGTAAGAGCGAACCGAGTTGGATTTTGAGCAAAATTAATGGAGAGCTGTACAGCGTTAATTACAGCGAGTATAATTTGAAATTTTTTTTATTTCAGGTGGCGTGGTTGAGGGTGGATACGCAAACGATTCTGACGATATCGAGCCACGTTATAACAAAGAACCACAGAATCGGCCTGACGCACAGCGGGCACCGCATATGGTCCCTCCACATCAAAGACACGCGGGAAACTGACAGGGGCTGGTACATGTGTCAAGTGAACACCGATCCAATGTCCAGTATTACGGGATTTCTCGAAGTTGTTGGTAAGCATTTTTTTAAAACTCCGATTTATATATTTTTTTAACATGGTTTTGAGTTTGAAAGAAATCAAATGGAACGCAGATTTTTTTTCAATCGCATTCGTTAGCTGCTATTTTAACTATAAGCCTCTTTTAACGACATTTTTTTGTATTAATCCTGCTTTTGTTTAGAATGAAAATAGAATTGTTAGAAGAGTGTAGATTGTTATAAAAAGTAATTAATATTTCTAATTATTCTTTAATCCGGATTACCAAGTAACGTAAAGAAAGTTGTTTGATAAAGTAGTGCTGGCTTAGGCTGGCATGAAAAATAATAAATCCGACTTGTTGTTAATTTATTTGCGTAAGATTTTGGAAAACACAGCGAAGTAAAGAATGACCCTTATTAAGGCTTTATGGCCTTATTAGAGCGCGAAAATTTGGCAATTTATTGTATACCTCTTCATCCTCTCCTTGCGCATGCATTTTTCATGCTGGGGGTAAGACGGGGCCGTAGGTAAGGGTTGTAGCACAAAGTTACCAGCATTTTTCTTTTTAAAGAGCGGGGCGCGTCGCCCGCTCGCGAGACTGAGCAGACGATGCTGCTCTTCCCACTCTGCCCGGGACGAAAAGTTTCGTATACCGGCAAATATTTGCAAAACAAGTCCTCTGGATGCAAATCAAGCTGCGATTCGAGCTCCCTTCATATTCCGCCAAACTTTTCGGAAGTATAAATCTTTTTGAAAAAGTTCGCTGAAGGGAAGGGGGGGAAGGGGGGGGGGGTTGACTCAATCTTTTCGCAGATCATAATCGAATAGCTAGTTGCGTCTTGAGAAATCGCCTCGCTTAGTCACGCTATTTTAAATCCGTCGATGAATATTATGCAATAAGTCGGTGAATAAAAATATCCAAATTACTAGCGTAATGTTCGTAATTCGCTCGCGAAAACATTTCCGGCTTAGTTGATTAAAAATGATTAAAGAGAATTAATATTTTTTTTTTATTATCAATTGGATTTATTATTGGATTAAGCTCGACTTATCCGCTGGTGCGAAAAATTATTTTGCTTTAACTTTAGAAATTATTGAAAATAATTTATTTATACTAGAATTTTACTAAGATGGGACCGAACAGCTGAAAATTATTAATTCATGTTTTCGATATAGTGGAGAATGAATAGATCTAATTCTCTAGTGGTTCTCTAGGTAACTTGTTCGTGATGCAAAATTTAAATCTATCTCTACTATTAGTATAAATTTCTTTTTTAAATTGATTTTTAAGGAATTTCATCGTTTCATTGATCTTTGAATGAAATTAGACAAACAAAAGCTTCTTTGACTTCGCATATAAGATGCTTTACGGCGGTGAATAAAAATAATATATTTCTTCATAATTCATAGGTTCCTACAAAAATTTAACACAGCTACATTTAAAGCTTTATAAAGTTATGCAAATTTTTGGGAAAAATGTAATTTCTTTATTACGTTATCGGTTGAATTTACTGAATAATGAATTTTTAAGTAGAAGAAAGGCAAATTGGTCAGCCACTTGGTGCCCATCCAAGTCTTTTGTTACTCGCAATTCCCATTGCAATAAAATCACGATAACTGATGATTTTCCATAAAAGTTAATGCTTTACTATACGGTGATAAATAAAAATAAATAACTTTTTCGCGACTAGAGGCACCTAAGGCCTGAGAAAATTTTAACGCACTCATATTTAAACCAATAACTAACTATAACATTATTTCTAAAAGAAATCTCTTACAATTCTATTATCAGCAGAACTCACTGTGGGGAATCTGTTCGTTAAGTAGAATAATGTCAATTTGGTCAGCCATTTCGCGCACATCCAGGAGAACTTGATAACATTAGGATTAAACTAATTATCTAGCCGTACAAAGTTCAACTATTACAATCAGACAACCGCCGAAGGCAAGTGTTTATTAATCAAGTGAATTCAAATTGCGCGGTAATATCTGCTTTCAGTCCGCGATCGCGGCCTCCTAATCATCGAATTACCCGCAGCGACTTTGAAAAATTTTCAGCGACAAGCGTCACAAATGGCCGATCCGCCCTGCTTAATGCCGCGAATTCACGCGAGCATATCGTCCAGCTCGAAATTTGCCGCTCGCGATAAGTAAGTAAGTGGCGCGCCAGCCAACGGCCTGCGCTCGTATACCACGCTCTCTCGCATCGCGCCAGCGGCAAGTCTGGGCGGAGAGTTGACGCGCGCTCAACTCGACTCACTTCCGAAACTTTGAAGCAGCCGCGAACTCGCGACACCTCCTTCGCCTCGTATTTGCATGGAGTCGTCGTTACAGAGGGGGGGCGCCCTCACCTGAGGCGTCGGCGCGCCTTGTTTTCCTCCTGTCCGTTTTTTTTTTTTCGTCAAAAAGCGCGAGACCCGTGTAGTGGGCGGGCGGCCGGAGTGTCTCGGCGAGATAAAGAAAAGGGCCGGGGATAGGGCCGCGGCGGCCAATGCAAATGTATGCAAAGCGCCGCCCAGACGATTGCACTCTTGGAAGGCTATTAAACACCTTCCTGGCGACGTGCCCTCGGCCCTAATAACCGAGTCTTGGCAACCTCCCGCTGCTGTTCCCACACACGGGGCCGAGCGCGAAATGCGCCTGGCTTACGCTCGCTATGGCGTTGCGCGCGCGCGGATTCGTGTCAAAGTCCTGCGGTCGCCGCATGTACACGTCACGACCGCACTACGAGAATATTATTTCCCCGGCTCGGCTTGTCCACGCTTGCTTTGCACGCCCGTCATTGAAATTCACTCTCTTGTTTTTCTTTTTCAGGTGGGCGAATTACGGGGATTTTTTTTCAATGAGTATGTGATTGTATATGGGGCGACGTCGCTTAGATTTCTGGATTTAAACGCTGTGGAATAATGAAATCGTCAAATTATATTCAGTGTTCATTGGGTACCGGCGGATATTTTACAGTCGACTGGTTTTTGGTTTTGAAAATATACGGATAATTAATGAAACTGGTTGAAGGAATAAACGAGTTTTAAGTAAAAAATAGTTACACTTTTAGAATTCTGAATGAAAAATGTGATGCAGGTTGCTGCATAATAAATAAGAAAATAATCAGTTTATTTTGCGCATTTATAAGTTTCCGGAAAGTGTGGGAATTTTTAAAATTAAAAACTAAATTCTACCTCTGTTTACTCAAAAAATTGTTTAATAACAATTTAATATCTCATTTTACGGGGAGCTCGCTTTTCTTCGCAAATATACTGAAATGTGTCAGTTTTCTTTAGGGGTGATAGTTTGTAACGTTGCAATTTAAAGTTTACCAATCTGAACCAAGTTTACTTTGAATATATTCGAAATACATTGATTTAAAAAGTTCTAAACTTACATAATTTAAATTTGTTCTCAATGATGCAGGGAAAAATGTTTTGGGAAAATCCTTAAAAATGGTCTCTGCTTGAAAATAGTTCTCGTGCTAATGTTCGAGTTTTCTCTACCTCTATTTCAATTAATGCGTCCAATGCATTAAATAAATAAATATAAGCAATGTTACGGTATAGCATAACATGAGTGTATGTACCTACTGTGTATAATCTAACCGCTGATGGGCTGTCCACTTGTTTTTGAGTGATGTCTCATTGGACCAGACTGGCTAGAGGGGTTACGTGAGCTTTCTCCGATTCCGAATCATGATGGTGTGGCTATTTCAACGAGAGATCGCTCAAAAATCAGAGCAGACGGCACCTTTGTGGTTAGATTATGCCAGTACTCAATGGAAATTCGTAAAAAAAGTTAGTGGTCCCATAAACTAGAAAAAATTAACTGTTTAAACTATTCTATACGTTATTCGCGCTCTGATTAGATCAACTAATAGATAAAAAAACGTTAAACACGTGATGTATGTATTTTTTTCTGGACCTATTTGTAATAAATTCAGCGTGTAACGATGATCATTTGGAATTTGAAAATCAATTCAAGTAGTAAGAAAATATAACAGGAAGAGACTATACTTCTAATTAACTATACTTCTAAAATAAAATGAATGGATTGCAACAGTATATCCCATTTTTGAATCTACTAATGAGACTTTTTGTAATTTTCCTATTACACTTATACGAATGAAAACGCTGACAAAAAAATTATTTGTAATTCACATATTTTTTAATATCACTTTATTTCTTAAAAAAATCTTTTTCGATTATTTGTTTAATAAACTCTAAAAGCTGATAGATTTAATCGATTATTTCATTCATTTAGAACGTGCAGTGTAAATAAGAAACATTGCCCGAAAAATCGTGTGTACAGAATAAAAAAAAGACAAACAAAATGTTTATACGAGATATTTTTGCACATATGTACAGGCAATGTTACGGGGGCGCTTTGTAATTGAATTACGTTCTGTTAGTATACATATTTTAATCATTCTAAGAGAAACTTGATTTTTTTTTTTTTTTAATATTTGCAAGGCCAATTTTTACTGACATTTTCAACATAAATCCTGCCAAATATAATTTTAATATGCAATCCACTTCGCATATTTAATTATTTTTATCTCAGCCTAATGGACGGATACATTATACAATATTTACTTTTTTATTTATGTGCTTATTTTATTCTTTGAAAATTAAGTGATTTTAATACAGTTATGCAATTATAAGAAAAAATGTTTCTTTTTGAAATACACTGTTTATCAATCTTACTTGAATGAAGTACTTTTTACTTTACCCGGAAGCCCCAGTTTCATCCAAATAGAATAGAATACAATTTTCTATCCCAAATTACTGGCTTCCCTGACGATGTTACTCATATTAAATTGTTATTTGTTAAATATATCTCTTATTTTTACACTTTTGCATTTGGTTTTGACGTTTTCAATAATGAATACGAAAACATGTTTCGCTGAAAAAAAGAAAAAAGGTCCTATTTATCCTCTCTTTCTCTTATCTCTTGATTGTTCTCTGACCATTCCATCTTTCAATTCAGTTTGCTTCACAGAGCTTTCGTTTCGAATTAATAGTAGGGAAACCATATACAAGCTTGGCCAGACGGTATACAACCCTCGAGTCGAATTCCTGCTCCCGTGGCTAAGCGGCAAAGCGCTAAATGCGCGTCTTGAAATTGTGTGAAATTATTTCTTAAACCCACCCTTCAAACGAAATGTCCTTTTTTCCGACCGCAATTACAGATCCCATTAATTAATTCCCTAATCGCATCACGTAAATCTTTACTATTCCTTAAAATGTTATAATACAGTTTAGTCGTACTTTACATTTTACACTAAAAGAGATTAGCAATAAGACTCTCTCCTTGAGATCAGCGAGGGTAAACTTTTCTTGATAAAAGCAAACAAAGCCGGATTTCTCACTGCAAACAGACCGAGCGCAAAAAATGAAGAAAAAAAACAATCTTTTTTTTTATTGGATTATTAAGCGCACATACTTATGCACCGGACTCGCCGGGCAAATATAAACAAGAGGCTCGCGAAGAAAAAGCAGCGGAGTCGGTGTGGAGCAATTAGGTCTCGAGGCGGGCGCTCCTTGCGCGCAGGGTCCCGCGAAGAAGCGCATCGATCGCCGAGTATGTCTGCGCTCGGCTGTTTTATCAAGGGGAGCCCGAAGAACCCAAGGGGGCGGAGGTGGCGCGCAAAATTTTTCGAGCGAGATTTACCGCACCTGCGAGCCCGGGGTAATATTAATGACGGCGAACGGCGTCGGCAGGCGTCGGCGAAGAAAAAAAAAAAGAAAGGGGAGACGCGCGCTGAGGAAAATAAAAGAGGCACCGAAGTGCATTTCTCGCTTGAAATTGAATTTTAGAAATCTGCCGCGTCTGCGAGCAAATCTCATTACCGATTCAATAACGCGCCTCCTCACCCCGGCGCGTGACACTGCGTGGGGGACAGCCTGGGGTATTTAAGGAGGAAAAAAAAGGCGCGCAGGCGAAGACGACCCCACGTTGCCTCTCGGGTCCACTGCCGCTTCCTGCTTTAATTTGTACCGTTATGTCGACCGTGAGTGCGATAATAGTGGCAGTGCATACTTTAGTGCTTGGAGCTGTCGTAAATTTGGGTACGAATTTTGGTAGCAGGTCGCGAAACTCCTAATCGCATTATTATTTTGAATTTATGCTGCTTTCGCATTATGTGTTAATCTTATTTAAAAAATGTAATGAAGATACAACAACGTAGAGCATAATTTCTGGCCCGTGTAATGCTAATCCGCGTTAATCTTCAGCAACGCAGATAACTTGCCGAGGGTGCTACTATTATCTTAATACCGCAATTTCTTTTTAAAAACTTTTATATCTTTTTTAATTGAATGCAAAATTTATTAGGAAATATTTTAATTGAATTTTGCAGACGTCCATTAAACTCGATTTATTTCTTTAATTTATTCGCTATAATATTTGATGTGGAAACGCTATTTATCGTTGTATAAGAAAATGAGCTGTTACTAAGACGGTAAGAATTTTCATAGCGTGCCTGTAAACATTTCTAATCATTTTCCCGATGAATTTATTTTGATTTCATAACAAAATTTTTTAAATAATAAGTTCATTTCTTATTTCAAACAAAAAATTTAACCTTTTATGAAATATTAATATATTAAATTTAATTCTCATTATATTTTTAAACGAAAGCTTCTATAATAGGATAAAAAAAAAACGAAAAATTTAGTAAAATTATAAATTTAAATTATAAATCAAAAAAGGATTTCTTGACAACCCCTAATTTTATATTCATTAAATTGCCGATAATAGCCGGAGAAATGATTTAAATATTTTAACTGTTTCTCACTATTTTTCTTTATTACGTTCAGCTCGTTCAAAAGGTTACATTTTATTTAAATAATTATTTCTCGTTAATTTTAATATTCGCTCACTTTTCTCTATTTTCTCTCCAATTACAGCATTCGTCGGTTGCGGCGTTTCTGGGTGTAAGACATAAAAAAAAAAAAATTTTATGACTAAGAAATGACTGCTAATTACTCGTGAATTATTTTACTGCAAGGCTTAAATTAAAAGTATTTGAAAAATAAAAAGATTGCCTTTAGTGGCCCGTTATCAAGATCGTCGCGAAATATTTTTTTTCTTTTTTCAGCAATTAGTGCTTATATGCAACGTAGACTAAAGAGAACTCGCTTAATTATCCGCGCGGCCAATACTCAAAAGTAATAAGCGCATTTTGTTTAAGCAGGTTTTATGTCGGTGTGCGAAAGGCTAACGGCTTAAGAAGAATGCGAAAACCAAAAAACTTGTAGTTCTTGAACGCGAAGCCGAGCAATTGGACGCAATAAAGCGGCTCTTTTTGCGCCTGAAAGGAGTGCGTTTTGAAGTTTTTAAAAGTTTCATTAAAATTTACCGCGGCTTAAAAAGCTCGGGGGCACGAACCGAGCGTTTTCAGAAATTCGCGCTTTGCAGGCGTCAAGCGGGCTCGCGCTTAAATACTTTGACGCGATCATTATAAATTGAGACTAATCCGAATAATTTATAATCACATGGAAGATTGACCGGCCTTACAATTCGCTGCATCAAGATAAATCAATAGAGAGAAATCTCGTCGCATTTAAAATTTAGCGACTCTTAATTAATTTTGAGCTATAAATGGTGGCGGCGATTTCCGCTCGACATCTTGCCGACAAAAGCCCGCTGCGACTCAATTTCGGCTTTCACAAAGGACCTTTCACTATCCGCTGGAATTTTATCGCGACGTAACTGGAAGCAGCTAAAGGGAGTTTCACTGCTAAAGGCAAACTGTCGGCCAGGAGGAGGGATGGAGGGAGGAGGCGGAGACGGGACGATGAGGATGGATCGTTCGGTGATGCGCTACTGATTTTTCCAGTGCCGCCGGACATCCTGGACTATCCGACCAGCACGGACATGATGGTGCGAGAGGGTAGCAACGTGACGCTGCGCTGCGCCGCCACCGGCACCCCCGAGCCCACCCTCACGTGGCGCCGCGAGGCCGGCGGATCCATAAGCCTATCCAACTGGCAAGAAGGTATGTTTGTTATAAATTTTTTTATTTACTTTTTTTTTTTAATTTTTCTGTTTATTTTTTTATTTTGGTATTTTTTTATTTTTGTATTTTTTTATTTTTGTATTTTTTTTTTTAGAAGGAAGAGTATTTACAGTGCAGGATTGTTTATTAATCCAATTCAGTTCTATTTGTATTTACTCGTTTGTTTATATTTGTTATTTGATATCAACAAATAGTATGTTACTACATTTAAGTGCAAAAAAATATATAAACTGAAAAATTACAAAAAATTTTACGAGATTAGAAAGTTGCTGTAGATTACTTAATCGGGGGTTTAAATAAATAGCCTCAATATACTTCTAAAATGTGAAGGGAGAATGTTCCAATTTCATTTAATATTTTAAATCCAAATACAAAGTTACGATGCGATTGCAGTTGCAAAAAG
>JAWWEN010045595.1:945-12176 GCA_035582955.1 Sycophila texana
TTTTAAAATGTACTGCGCTCCCTTACTATTATATTTTTAGCTCTTTTTATTAGATTGATTTTCATTTTCCTATTGTTCTTTTAATGGGCTTTTAGCCTGTTGATTAGTTTTAAAATGTACTGCGCTCCCTTACTATTATATTTTTAGCTCTTTTTATTAGATTGATTTTCATTTTCCTATTGTTATTTTAATGGGCTTTTAGCCTGTCTATTGTTTTAAATAAATAAATAAATAAATAAATATAACTACTACTTTTACTATATTTATTTTACGGATTTTACAATACTTTTGGAATGTCGCAAGAGAATAATAATTATATACTAAATATGTAAAAAATCAAGTTTTTATTCGAATACTTTTACACGTAAAGCATTCAATTGAGAAACATATGGAGAAGAAATAAAAGAGGCCCTATACTTTGTTTAATAATTTCACAGTCGGTACTTCTAAAATTCCTGGCTAAATTCATCTCAATATCGCGCGACGGCTCTATCGATTGAAATATAATTTCCTGCGAGTCACGGCGCCGGCCGTAAAACCCATAATTTCCGCCGATTGAATTCCGGTTGGCAGCGCTCGCTGCACAGGCGCGACATTATTCCCCTCCCCCCCTTCCACCTTCGCCTCCCCTTCCGAGTCATAAAAAAACTGACTAAGGGTAAAATCGATCCGGTCGGCCTAAATTCGATTATTAAGCGACTTCAGATCCGACTGGCATTAACGAAGAGCCACTTGAATGCCGCGTAAAAATCAGGAATATCTCGGTGCAGGCCGCGGGATCGGCCGCGATTTATCGCCGGCCGACGGCTGACGAATGGCGACCGTTAAAAAGATCGGCCGCGCCGATCCTCGTTCCCCCGCATACGATTAACGTCCGGATTGCCGAGGCTGTTCTTACGAGCGCGCCACCAGCGGAGAGCCGATCGGACGAGCAGTTTTTTGGTGTAACGGGCTTAGCTCCAGGATTGCTTCGGTGATCAGTCGCTGCTCCTCATTTCGATGGAGTTATATATCGACGGCGCGGACATGAAGATTTTTTCGATTGGATTTTTTAGGGCTGTCTGTATGGTTGAATAGGTCAAATTTCTATTTTTCGTAGTTTTGGAGGGTTTGAATGATTTTGAATCAGCAACGAAAATCTCATTTATAAAGTGATTCTACTTTATTAATGGGATATGGTCTGATTTACTTGAAATAGACTCTGAAATTTCATTTCACCAAAAATGAAGTCCATGCTATTTTGGTAGAAATTTGATCAGCTTGATCGACTAGTACTTTTGGGCCAATCTGACTATGAGCTGGATAAGGCTTCTTACCTCAACTGTTAAATCATTACTATATATGAACGTGAACTGATTGTGAAATATCTCCTGGAAAATTTATAATAAAAAATGTGATTAGTTTTGAAAAAACTCACTTATGAGTATTAATTTTGATTAATGTTTTTACCAATAGCGTTATTCCGAATTTTTAATAATTCAACTTTAGAGGGTGACAAATAACGGTTCAATTTGTTTCATTGGTTGATTAAATAACTTTTATTGTTATATTGGGTAATTAAACAATTTCAATTGTTATAAACTGCAAATAAAATTTTTACGGGCTATTTTAATTTTTACGACACGTAATAAATTGTATTCATTTAATAACGCCTGTCATATCGTTACATTAAATGCATATCCTACAAACGAAGGATTAGCAGGTGTGATTGAAACCGGAAAAAATTGCATGGAAAATATCAATTTTTTTTATAATATTGAATGTAAAACACAAAAGCCTTTAGAAAGGTTCGCTGTAAAAAGTGAAAATATTTTTATTTTTGAAAATTTTCATTGCAGACTATTCTTTGTATATTTACAGTGCAGATTATGGTAAATTAAAATCTCCCTTATTAATTCAATATAGAGAACTTGATATATATATAAAAGCCATATTCAAAATCCATTTTAAAAGCCCGAAATTGAGCTTAAAGTTACTTCAAAGGTGGTTCTGAAAATCAAGCTCAAGATTACTACCAAATCGAAAAGATTCCAAAGCCAACGTCTTTTGCAAATACAAATAATTCAATGAAAATTCCTTATTCTTAAAATATTTCAGTGTTCAAGTTAAAGCAAGACTCCCCGCATAAAAAGATACATTCAAGTTCGCAAAAGAGGCACATATCAATCCAAAAAGAACGAAGTATCCTGAAAAGCACCTACAAACACTGAAAATACTTTAAATACTCCAACCCCATATCCTCCTTAAACCAAGAGCGAGCTCTCCACGCGAAAGACATAAGAAAAAGATCAAGCGGCTCGCTCCACTCGAGTAATCCCGTCGCCCCGCGGTAATGTTCGCCGCTCCCGAGCCAATCCAATATCAACAAGCCGAAATAAGAAAGTCCGCGTATGCACCGAGCGGCCAGGGCTGGAGAAAGGGGAAGGGGGGCGTTAAGCGGAACGGGCATAGTTGGCCGCGGGCCAGTCCTCGGTCAATCGAGAAGCCGATAAACCTGCGGGACACTTCGCCCTCGCCCCTTTTCCCTCCTCGGAATCTCTACGGACGCGCGTCTGGACGAATGTCTGTATACCGCGGCCGCCGTCACTTTGTGACTCTGGGAATCCCCGCTTCCTTTTTGGGCGCGGCTTTGCATCGGGACGAGGGGGAGGGTGACGCGTGCGCGTCTCGATCCGATTGAGCCGCGGCTGTACGACTACAAGAGAGGACTTGTGTCGGGATTTTCGAGGTTCGTGGATGGTGGATTTATCAAATTAAAGAAATTTGTTACTTTTTTTTGTGAGGCTGTGAAGGCTTTATATATCGTTTAAAGTCTAAATGAATGGATGCGCGACACTGAGAGGAATGTGTAGTAAAAATGACTGCACTTGTAGTAAAAATTACTATACTGTACGGGAAAGTGGCCATAGACTGTCATTATGAAAAAAATTACTATACTGTACTGTATAGTAAAATTTGCCATAAACACAATAAACATTACAATACTGTATGGCAAAATTTACTGTATTTTTGGTAATTTTTTTTCATGCCACTCTGTGACCACTGTACGGATAGCTATACAGTAATTTTTATTGGATATTTGTTGCAGTGTAGGATTAATGTATAAATGATGGTAGATTTCTTGTTGTCGGCAGCTTAAAAAAAAATTTCTTTTATAATGCATGGACTCGTTATGAATTCCTAACGATTAATGGAAGTAAATACTTTTACACATTATGTGTTAGGATGAAACAGTCACAATATTGTCACACTTTTGTTGTAAGACCATAATAAAAACCATATTTGTAATGCTATTTGTACAGTTACTCTAATTCTTCGTAATGATTAATAAAACAGCCGGAGAGATTTATTTCACAATGAAACGAGCTCAATATGACGGTTTCATATCTTCATTTACATTGAAATATTTTATTATATATTGTATATAAATTTGTTTATAATAACTGATGCATTGAATAATCATTAATTATAAATCACTTCAAATACTCACTGTAACCATGAATTACTAATGATTAAAAAGCATTCAGCGGAAATTGAAAAACAATGGTTAGATTACGAATTTAACATTTCAATATTGTACCTCCGAAAATAAGCGAAATTTCAAACTCCGAGGCCATTATAATACCCACAAATAAATATAAATTGATCAATGTTATTTATTGTCAACAACACTGCAATTCAAAAATAAATCACTATATACACGTACATCTTTCTGGCGACATGCGAATAAAAAATTATACAAATAGAAATATGGCACAAACAATGCTTAAAAAAAAAATAATAATAATACAAATAATAATAATTAATCCACATTAACCAAGCTCGCTTATTACGTTACGCCAGTACTCTTTTCATCTAAACAGACAATAATGGAGCAAATGAGGAGGAGCAAAGAAAAAAAACGAATTAAATAATTAAATATTGTACCTCCGAAAAGCGAAATTTTAAACTCCGAGGCCCTTATAATACCCACAGATAATTATTATCAACAACACTGCAATTCAAAAATAAATCAGTATATACACATACATCTTTCTGGCAACATGCGAATAAAAAATTGTATACAAATAGAAATATGGCACAAACAATAATAATAATTTACCCACATTAACCAAGCTCGCTGATTACGTTACGCCAGTACCCTTTTCGTCTAAACAGCCAACAATGGAGAAAATGGGGAGGAACAAAAAAAAAAAAGAAAAAAAAAAGAAAAGGTGGAGCCGTGAGATGAGAGCGAAACAGCGCGCAAATGGATGCATAAGAATGATGAATTGCATAAGCCCTAATTAACCGGAGTCCGCCGCCTGCGTCTCTTCCGGGTAAGAGGCGAGTGGCGCGTGTCCGCGTGTATGAGTGCACGTGGACGGAGCTCCGCAGTGCGAAGCTATTTTCTCCTTCCTTACTGCGCTATCGGCGCGTTTCCGGCCGCCTCGACAATGCACAATGCAGATGCGCATTTTTCCAAAGGGGAGGAAGAGGCCGGGGATCGCGCGGGCCGCCCCTTCCCCCTCAGTATCACTTATAGAGAGCGACTCCTTATCTGCTCGCTTGCCATCTCACGTCCGGCGCCCAGAGGTACGCGACTTCTTCGGAAGACTCGTCGAGTATGGAGTTCAGGAAGAAATCGAATTTTCTTTTTTTTTACATCGCTTTCTAGAAGGGGAGAAATTTTTGTTCACTACATGCTCAGGTATCTTTAAGCGATG
The DNA here is from genome assembly GCA_035582955.1 of Sycophila texana. Classification (NCBI taxonomy): domain Eukaryota; kingdom Metazoa; phylum Arthropoda; class Insecta; order Hymenoptera; family Eurytomidae; genus Sycophila; species Sycophila texana. The sequence continues at coordinate 5,652 of JAWWEN010045595.1, forward strand.
ACTCGATTGTGGTTTATCGATCAGAGAAATTTGATCAGACGCTTTAGGTGCATTTTTTATGAAAATAATTCGATATTATTTTTTATTGATTTTATATAAAAATAAAACTAAATAAATTTTGTTGTAATAAAATTTTACTGTTCTACTTAATTTTTCGCTTGTTGGAGATTTTCTATCTGAAGTATTTTCATAATGTGATTGTTTCTATAAATAGTAAAATTTATTATAACAAGAAATCGATGTTCCGGTTTCTTAATGTCTCAGAACTAATGAATCAACTTGATGTAAATTAATTTTTTTATACTTAAAGTTAATTTTAAGGAAAAATAATTTTTAAATTCTTAAAAATTAAATCATGGCAAGCATAGCTTTATGATGTTACTTTTCAATAGTTTTATCGTTTTGATATTTAATGTGTTTGAGGATGATTCAGTAATTGTCATCAAATCATGGAAATCAATACAACGGACTAATCATCTTCCACATACAAATCAATATTACCATACCAAACGTGGGCACTAAATTAATAGTCAACATTTGCTTATCAAGGCACTTATCGGATGATCACTTTTATCTGTATGTACTTTATCAATATAATTTTTTTTAATAAACCTCATTATTTAATTGCCTTAATGCTTTAAGATATTTTAGTTGCACCATTATTATAGCCTAGATTTTTCAATAACATCATTATTATTAGTCACAAAAAGTTATTCTGATTCAACTTAAATTGTAAATCTCAAAAGTTATTAAAAATGCAATGAAAAACTATACGCATATCACTATTCAAGATTTCTCCTTAAACTTGTTCAACACTACAATGATTATAAATCATCTACAAAAGAATATAAAAAAAAATCATTTAGTACAATAAATACATATTATATTTATAGGAGTCATATTCAGAGTCATATCACTTTGTTTTATTTATTTTCAAATGTACTTCTCCACTTTGTTAATTCGATCTACGTTACGCTTGTAATCAACTAAACCTTCAAGCTCATCATCGCCTCTTTCTCTAAGTGACAAACGAAAAGTTCGACGTACACCAACCAAGCCATAATTCAGCTTGCAACGGAAAATGTTCACCTCATTTCGGTGACGAAATCCGAGGAATTCCGAATCACCGTAAATTTCTGCATTTTTAAAGTATCGCAGTGCATGCGGAATGCAGGATGCTCTCTCTCTCTCTCTCTCTCTCTCTCGCGACTGTACTCCCGAGCCGCTCGAGTGAACACGCGGAGGCGGCGGTCGTATATCGCGAAGATGTACGCGCGTCGCGCCGTATTTTTACGCGTGCGTCGGGCAAACGCGACGCGCTACCCGCTCGCAGTCCGTATTAATTTGCATTATTGCGCGCGCGACTGTAAAAAGAGAGAGCGGGCGAGCTGAATAAACTCTCTTCTTTTTTCGCGCGCGAGGGACTTCAGAGAAAGAAGGAGAATGAAGAGAGATGTCTTCTTGTCGACGACCCTTTCAGCGCCGGTCGCGCACAGTCGAACGGACGCTTTATGCCGAGCTCTGATACTCTGACGACTCGATGTTTTAGCACTTTCTAACGAAAACACATAATGAAAATATTTGTTGAAACTGCGCTTCTTTTTTTTTCTTAGTTCCGCGAAGGCTTTTTTGTTCAAATGGCGTTCACTCGACGTCGAGGTGTAGTCATAGAATGACACGTTTTTCTTGTTTCTTTGTTGTTTTTGCTTTTTCATACGGAGAAAGTATTATTTTCGTGTTTTTAGTTAAGTTGTGCTTTTTTTTTACATCCCTCTTTAGACGCGTAAATCCAAAGTACACGATATTTTATTTTAGTGCAATATTGTTTGGAATTCGAAATCGATAATTTATAATAGGAATAATGCAAATGAAAATATTTTTCTCATAATAATTTATTGAATATTACAATCAGACATACTTAATCTGACTGAAGAAAAAAATATATATCAGACGATGTAATTTATATTGAACAGTTCCTCGTCTTCGGTATATTCTTCCAAAACTTTTTTGCTCAAAAGAAAAAGTGGCTTCAACTGGGCAGCGTAAACCAAACCGAATATTCTGTTTTCTTCAAAATCCTCAGTCATCTCGTCGACAGTCAAAATTCGTCCGTGATATACATTCCTCTGCAAACATTCACTCAACACACGACAGTACAAATCGATAAACTCCCTCTCCACACTCTCCCTTTGTTCTCGCACACAATTTATACACACAAAGGTTGAATCAAGCCCGATATATAAATTTTACAGGAGACCATCTGAAAGTCCACGAGCAAACATTCGATTCCATCACCATCTTCTTTGAACAGCAAATTGTTCCTCTAAAGATCGCAGAGACACAAGACCTTCAATCGGCACTCCGTCGACTTGCACCGCTCCATCAGAAGCTCGAATCCCTTGGAAATGAGCGCAGGGTTCAAAGAGAGGCTGCGAGCCACATCCTCGCCGAGTTTAATGCTGCACCGTAAAAACTTCCAATTCAAGAGCTCGGCTCTCGAGATACACTTCTCCTCGAGGGATCCCGACTAAACTTCAGCCAGCGGCTTCCCAACTTTCGCCTCCAGCAGCATCGACGCCGCGTGATAGCACGCCACTGCGCTCACCGCGGACCTCAGCTTGCCGTCCGTCAGCTGGCCCCTGCTCACGTGGTAGCCTTTGCTTAGCAGATCCTCGAACACCAGCAGGTCGTCCCTGATGAGGTAACACTCGGTAGTCCATGGCTGGGCCCTGCAGATGGCGAGAGTCGTAGCACGAAGTGAATAGTACCCGTTGCACTTTGTTGAAGGTAGATTTCGGCGACTTTAGAAAAAAAAAAGGATGTCGATCGATGATGATCAGTAATTAGTGCACTCCTGTTAGTCCTTTAACTTCTTCGGAGAAAAGGGTGATAGTGTATTCCAGGATGTCAGTATCATTGTTAGCAGTGAAGGGTTGTGTTGTTATTGATATTAATTCTTGTGTAGTTAAATTTTTGTTTGCTCGGATCGGTGTGTTTTCAATGTCCATGGTATACTGATATAGGAGTGGAATGTGAAGGAAGCTGAAGGAAATCAAATTTATTTATACACTCGCACTGTGCGTTATCTCGAAAAATAATAATTAATAATGCTTACAAAATACTTGGCCGTAGATTAAATGGCAGTTTATTTTGAATTCATTATAAATACACTCATCGAATACTGATTATTAAATTTACAAAAATACTGCGTTAAATAAGATAAATTGTAATGATGAAATCATCGACTGTAACATTTCACTGAAAATTTAAGAAAAAAAAAAAGAAACCGTTTATATTTAAAATAAAATAAATTTTGTAATTAATAATTGGAGTATGAAATCAAACTTTTGAGGGCTACCGTCAACGCCATACCACTCTGCGAAATCTGTCAAGTACATACTTGAACTCGTATTGAACTAATCTAACTAATAAATTCAATAAAGTTCCTACAATTATTATTTAATCGGTCATTTATTACTCCATGTACTATTTTCAACATAAACAGTGAGTAAAATATTTGTTATCAAAGTTGATCTAAAGTTGCATTAAATGTTTATTATTGTAAATACTCTTTACACGTGAAAAAGAAACATCAGAAAATCATTTACATTACTTCTCTGGTTTTTATTCATTTTTTTATAATTAACAGAACACAATTAACTTACTAAAACTTATATAACAAAGTTCATTTATCTCCGTCATACATTAAAATTGTGATCCGTTCGAAAATTATACACAAATCGAAAAATTTCAGAATTCAGCATTCTACCTTTCTTACAAGTTCCATTAAAGGAAAAAAAAAAACACAAAATCACCGTATACTCAGGCACCAGCGTGACAAAAGTCATGTAACGAGGTATCGAGCCGTTAGAATTTTAAATCATGCCGCCAAAAAAAAAAAAGAAATAAACGTTCAATTCTCATCCTCGAGCTCGCGCTGCAAGCCGGCGCCCAAATTAAAAAGAACAACGTCGCGCAGATCGTCGCACGACCAGAACTTTTCCCTTACGCGCGTCTCCCCGCGCATAACGCACGTACGACACGATTCCCCCGCGGAGGTGCGACTCTCGCCTGGGATCCGCGAACGTGACCCTACGAAATTCGGCGGCGAAGAAAAGTCGGGGCGGCGTGCGCGTCCCGTCGAAAAATGTACGAACGTGTTCCGGCGGCGGGGCGAGCGCGCACACTTCCGAGTACATTGTAAATATTCACGAGGCAGTAAATATTCATGCCTCTCTCATCCTTACCTCGCTCAAAGAGAATGGCTTAAGAAAACGGGAATAACCGAGGCGATACACGCTCGCGAGCCATCATCCTACATTTTCTTCTTGTCCGCCTATATATATAAGCGCGCTCGCGTGCACGAGATTCTGCATGCGCATGCATGTAGGTATATGAATGTGTGCGTGCGCGTGTGCACGAGAGTATGCGAATCCATGCATGTGTTTACAGAATGTAAGTATGCGAGTGTTGTGTGAATTGCATGTGCTATACATAAGGGTTTTTGTGTATTTTGTGTATTTTGAGTGGCGTTGTGTGTATTTTGTGTGGCGTTCTGTGTATTTTGTTTGGCGTTGTATGTATTTTGTGTGACGTTGTATGCATTTTGTGTGGCGTTGTGTGTTTTGTGTAGGCTTGAATAAATTGTGCGATTTTTGTGCTTTGTTTGTGTTTTCTTTAATTTTGAATATCTTGTGCGTATTTTGTGTGTGTGTATGTGTGTGTGTGTGTGTGTGTGTGTGTGTGTGTGTGTGTGTGTGTGTGTGTGTTTTATATGCACTGAGAAAAAATCATTGTAAAAATTACTACTACTGTCTGGAAATGTGAACACAACTTGATACTTAGATTAAACTTACTTATCATACTCTATAGTAAATTTTGTTTCATATCTTACGATTGTTTCCAATACTACAATTTTACTATAAGTATAGGAACTTTTATCTGAGATTCTATAGTCTCTGATAACGTCATCAAATAGACAGTAATTTTTACTGTACTTTTATATGTCAGTGTGTTGTGTGGTTTTGCGTGTATAATGTCCGCATGGAATATAGTCGTGTGTGTGCAATTTTGGGTCTAGCGGTGAGAAAAAAATGAGGAAGGCTTTTCATTATGGGAAATGGTATGAGCGTCCGTTCGACGCATGAATAGTCATAAGGAAGCGGAGAGAAGATCGTAATGAGCTTTAGCAGCACGCGGAAGAATTAAGAATGGAAAGCGCCGATTGAATAAGTTTGGGGGATGAAAATCGGTTTTCGAATATTGGAGGGGACTAATGAAAATGAAAGGCTCCTGAGGATTCTTGGGAGATTGTTTGCGTGAAATTAGAGGTGATCATTGATAATATCTTTCGAGCTCACCGAGTGCGGATAATATCCTTTAAGCAAATTGAATTCTCAACTTTTATTAAAATTCGTTTAAATGATCGATTAAAAAAACGGCTGAATGACAAAAGTGCTTCTGCTTTTGTGTTATTTTACGTTTGAATAAAATTCTAGATGTTTTGACGCGTAAATCACAACGAAATAAACACATATACATACCACCCAATTATTTTTGCGCAAAAATGTATTTTTAGAACATTGTGGCGTATCTCTCATACCTTTAAAAAATGTGTATTGTATACAAACGGATACCTGCATCAAGATACTATGAGACTATTAATTAATTCTTAAAACAAAACAAAAAATCTGCGTGAAATCACATAAGTCATAATAATCACTATTTCCAAAACAGCCATCTCAATATTTGGAAGGTACAAACCTTCGAATTAAATAATAAAATAAAATGAAGGTAAATACCTTCGAGTACGAGAACCATTCCACAATTTTCCATGTAATTTAACTAAGCTCCCGTATATTTCCTTTAAAGAAACATTTATACATTTTAAATTCGAGCGCACCTTCTACTTCTGCTCAACTCACACAATCAGATGCAAATCGAATCGCGAAAGATATTCGAGCCTGGAGGTCTCGATCATCCTCTTATCGTGAATTCTGCAACTTGAAAATAAAGAGCGGAAGGCGAGGGAGGAGCGAGTTCGGAGCTTTCGACTGGACGACGAGTTCAATCGGTTGGGAAGCGAGGGTAGGAGTGCTGGGGGTAGGAGGGGGCAACAGAGACGGTCCATTGAGGGACTTTGATAAGGAGATATAGTGCGGCTGGTCGGGTTTGCAAAGCCCCTTTAAATGAGTAACGATGACTTCGGGGGATTCGCCGCGATCGAATTACTCTGTGGCTGCGCGCGCGACCGAATTAACTGCCGTTTTGTCTAGCGCTCACCCCTGCAGTCTCGATTTTCCTATGTATAGAAAGTGCCGCCGCGTTATCCCGGGGAAAAAACTTTTTTCGCTTCCGGGAATAAGCTCGATTTGAATTTAAATTATTATTTTTTTTTTTTAAGAAAACCTAAACAGCCTTTTGAGATTATTAGATCCGTTTTTAAGTATTAAATAGTACATTATGCAACGGGGGCGGAAGCGGATTATTTGCCTCCCGAGACGTTTTTCGGCCGAGCGAAGCGAG
>JAWWEN010045606.1:0-12176 GCA_035582955.1 Sycophila texana
ATAATTCTCAATTTAACTAGAGATGCAGACATCTCTATGAGAAAGCATTGTGCCAGTGCAGTTGGCAGCGTTTTTCATATCCGTTTTACTATAAAATAAAGTCAATCTGTAACTTCTTTCCCAGTCAGTGTACAGTAATTTTTATACGCGAACCCATTTTCTTGAGTATGTGTATGCCACCGGGCGAACTCAGCTCATTGTAGCACATTTTATTTGTAGTGCGCTTTCCACGCCTATCGGCGCGATTCACTCGAAATAACGACGGCTGCAAACAGACGGCCGCATCCGAAGTGGCGGCCGACCGTCCCAGGCTCGGCATAACAGTGTTTGCGCAAGTACTTACTTAGGCGCCAAACTAGCCTAGAGCCGAAGCGTAAATAGCGGCCATTCATCATCTGCCGCTCGCTAAACACAGGCCTTGCCCCTACTGGAAATCAAAATCTCGCCTCGTGAGGCCCGATTGCTATCTTCTCTCTTTCTCTCTCTTTCTCCTTTGCACCTTCTCCCTTCGACGTGTATATACACAGTGTACGCCGCGGCGGACGTGCTTCAACCGCGGGAGGAGAAATTTCGGCTTTTGAAATCGCGGCGAGTTCGATAGCCGGGGAGATAATTAGAGACAGGCGCGCTGTTCATTCACGGGGCTTCTCTCGTGGGTCCCGGCGTATAATATATATGTATATATATATATACACCCGCGCGTGGAGCTGTCTTACTTGCTCAAGCCTCTTCTTTTTTTTCCTCTCGGATCACTTGGCGCGCGACGCGCTATCAAAACCGACGATCTTTTTATTCGGGACTCCTCCAGTCTTTTTCCTCATCGGGAGAGCTCCCAAGGCACTGCGTGTATTAGTTCATCTGCATATCTGCTATCAATGTCGATCGGCTATATATAGACGTACGGATATGGGGCTGCGATCCTACGTTCGTTCTTCTTTTTTTTCTTTTTTTTCTTTTTTTTAAAGGCGAGTCGATCTAGACTTGAAATTGTGGCACACGTTGGATCACATGCATTAATGCGTCTGGTATTATTTTTTGAAGTTTTCGAAACGCAGCGAGGCTATATTTTTTCCCGGACGCTTTCTTGCATTTTAAACACGTTTGGGATATTAAAATCGATGAAGTTTCGAAAATGTTTATATACATCGAATTTTTATTCTACACTGGAGATTTTCTGAGAGAGAGGTACACGCATTGGATTAGTGGAAATAATCATGCAAAGCGGATAAATTATCGTTACGAAAAAAAATTCTTTTAAGGTAAAGATATATATAATAATAATATAATCCTTAGTAGGACTTGAGTGAATTTAAAGAAAATTTTGCAGTTCAGTAGGTAAGACTCGAGGATTCATTTTAATTGACGTGCTATTAAAGTATTATTAAATGAACTTAAAAATTGTTGTTTTAATTATTCGTATTTAAATTTTGGCCTGGTTATAAAGAAGTTTTCGTCATTTTAATTGATTCGAGTGATAAAATCGAAATAATGCATTTAAAATGGTTTTTAATTCAAATGCATCCATTTGATTTATAATGAGATTCTGAAACGCATAAATGAAATCCTTTGCTGGTTTAAAAATAACTAATCTTACACTGGAGGTGAGCCGAGAGTCAAAGTTTCTAAAATCCCTTTAAATTGTAGTTACATTTCAAATGCTAATCAAGAGTTGAGATAAGCGTTAGAAGGGGAAATCTAGAGCTCATTCAGTCTCTACATATGAAAAATCTTATTTGGACCATCAAATAGAATATTATGTATTATAATAAATATTCGGTGCGTATTTTTCTTTTTTCCCAATTAATCATTTGCCGTCATCGATATCGCCTGTTAAACGTTCATGTGGCGCTATGCGATAGTCTATAAATAGATATTTAAGTGGATATACATTCATAAAAGATAGGTTTCAAGAAATTACTTGTAGTCATGCTTGTAATCTACAATCTAGTCTTTTTTAAAGCGTGCCTTTCAAGGTGTGTTAATTGAAAATTGTTTAACCAATTATTTAACTTCATTGTACAAGTTTTCCTCTAAGTGACATATTTTTCGTACTTTTAAAATCAACAACTTAATATTATCAAGCTAATATTATTAAACTATTTTATTCGTATTATAATTACACAACATGAACTCATTTATTTTGAAGAAAAAAAATTGTATGTATCACTAGAAGATACCTTTTCATCTACTTGCTAAGAAAGTTTTATAAGTCGCTTTTCACGTAAGGATCAACTTTAAACCAAATTAATTTACTGTATTTTTTAATAAATCTTTGTGCTTTTTATGGAATATCCTTTTTCAAAAATTACGTTGCCTTCACATTTTCGTCAGAATTTATCGAGCGTGTCTATTGTTTATTTTTTTATAATTATTGTTTAGTTCATTATAAGCTATACAAAACAACTACTCATTGGTGGGAAATTTGAAAAGAAAACTGTTTTGTAATATTAAGCTCCACTGCTATAATAATAAAGCTACGTCAAGTAGCTTATTGCTAGAAAAAGTAGTATTTTACAGTGTACGAACATACGTACTGTGATTGTGATATCAGTCGAATGTTAAGCTCGCGATATTTTCCTTAAGAAACGTTAAAACGAAACTCGACAAAATATGCTCTCTTGATGCGAAACGGTAAAAATCCACTCAATTAAAATGAAAATTGAGACGATTAAGCTTAACAGAGTAGCTTAAATATCGAGCTATTAAAGTAGCACAATTGTTCACTCGAACACGAAGAGAAAAATTCTCCTCCAAGAATTTTCAGTAAATTTTTCTGTACTACTTTATTCAGTGTAAATTTACAATACATCTTACAAAATACTATAGTAATTTTTCCAATAACGTCAATCTATGAGGACAATAAAATAGACTATTACAATTTTCAGTGGAGAATTTTTCTCCGCGAATGCAGCGACTTTTTGGATTTTCCGCTGTTCCCCATCGCGAGAGTAACGATTACACTTATAGATATTCTACGAGTAACGATCCAAACGATTTTTCCAAACGGTCAAATAAACTCCTTCCTGCAGCATTTTGCGGGCATTCCCCATCTTCTCTCCGGCCATACAAAAGTCGCGGTACATCCGTGCGATATGCTATATATATATATATATGTATATACATACCGATTCCCGCGAAACTGCGCAAAAATCCGTTGCACGGAAAATGCCGGAGCTCCGGGGAGCGCGCATGTTGGCTATTAAAAAAAAATTACGAGTGTAGCACCGACGCGCGACGCTAATTTGCGTTTAAAATAATTCAGCGCCGTTGTCTGCGCACACGAAACACACACGTCGCGGCATTACGTAAATCGGCTTCTAACGAGAGGTCGTGATATCTCTTTTTTTTCCTCTCTCTTTTTCTCTCTCATCCGCGAAAAATAACCGGAAGCCCGACAATATATCGTCGCAGTCATTGTTTGGCCAAGTTATTATGTATCTTTGGCGTAAATACACTGCGAAGAGTGTAGAGACTTAGAGAGCGAAGAGGGTGTGGGGGGGGGGGGGGTGGACAGTCTGGAGGATGTTTGTCATTCATCCGCGCTCGTGTAGATAATTTATCGATCGTGTTATTGCGATAAAGGCTCTTGTGTATATAATCGGGATTTTTCAAACGGCGAAAAACATTTGCGCGGATTACAATTACAATGCGGCTACGTCGGCTTACGTCAACGCCGAGATAATGGGCAGTCGGCGCGATATCTGTACACGCGCCTGTTGCGCGCGTAGCAGCCACGTTAATTGTTATCGAATCTTTCGCTTTTCCCTTTATTTCCTTTTTTTTTTTACACTGACGCATTATCGGTCGCCGGTATCTGCGCGATTGGGCTCTAAACAATGAGAAAACAATTAGCGTCGATTGAGTTCCGTGCTTTTGGAATGCCTACAGCGGGAGGAGGAGGAGGGTATTTTTAACGAGACCAATTAATATGTGCTTAAGGATAGTAGCGTCTGAAGTCGATTTTATGGAAACGCAATTTTTGCGGCAGTTAAATACCCTCGTGTGTGGCGTTTATCGAATTAAAGTATGTCGGGCAGGCCGCGTGGATCATAATGATGATGGCTCAATTATCGGCCTACCATTAATGCAATTTTAAGATAATTCATAAATAATTCAGCATCATCGCAGTGTCTTCTTGACTTTATCGCGTACCCTCGTCTCCAGACGTGTCGTTCTCCTTAACGTGAAAAATCGCTAACATTCGATCCGATTGTTTCCTTCGTAATTGCCGTTATTAAAAAAGTTACAAGATCCGTCATCTTGGGGAAGGGCATGCCCTAGATGTGCCGGACAGTCTTCACGCTATGACTCTTCCGTCAGGCTGAGTGAGTGAAAAAGAGGACGCGGCTGTGGGTATAAGTAACACGCAATCGTGACGCGGCAGAGAACATCTTTCTTTCCTTTTTTTCCTTTTTTTTTTTTAATGGAAACGTAAGATAATTACGCCTGAAATTAGAGATACAGGATGTTTTTTTAAGTACCCGAATTGTTTCCTCAATTCGGGGCGTACCAGGTACCACTGATATTTTGTACGTTTCCTAAGAGATCGTCAAATTTTGATGGGTCGCAGGTAAACGTGAGATACAAGTTTCTAATACCATTGCTCTTTCGACATATTACCTATGTATTTATGTAATTAAGCAAAGTGGGTTAGAAAACATTATTAAATTTTTTTTTAAGAGTTTCATAGAAGTATTTTAATAATTATAAATTTTAGTAAATGATATCAAAATACGTAAGTAACCCCATGAAATGCAAGTTACAAAACTTATACTAATATTATTATAGAAAACTCTTTTCTTCCTTTTTATTTAATCTGTAATACAGATTCTAATTTCGCCGTCAATTAGTGTTACTAAAATGATTTAAAAAGAAAACGAGATGAATAATTCTCTTAAAATATCAATCAAACGTCACAGCCAGCCGTCACGTTCCATTAAGATACAAAGATTTTCATTGTGCATCAAATTTAGTACATGCACCGCTGTTCTCATGACGAGGTGTTGGATCACGACGAAATCAATTTGCCTCCGTCACGATGCTGACGCCTGGATTAAATCGGAAGGCAGCACAATTTTCGTTTACAACTTTCAAACATTGTAATTCAAAAAGGTTCAAGTATCGCACTTTCATGCAGTATCAAAATTACAAAAGCTCATCCGAAAGCTTCTGGTGCCAATAATACAACCACGTGAGCCAACGAACCGTCGATGATAAAGCAGAACCTATATTTATATATTAATTAGCTGAAAAATAAAACGACGATGGAAAAAACATTACGAAACGAAAAGTGACTTGTTTATTTAAGCCTAACGAGACACTGATACAACGAAGCTTACGAGGGGTCTGGTGTGTTTCCATGCGGGTGTGAATGTAGGCCGAGATAATACAAGCGCGAATAAACACTCGACGTTTAGAGCGGCACAGTTATTGTATATAAAAGCAAGTAAAAAATTCGATACGCCTTTGGCGGTTCGAGCGTAGTTTCCTCCGGAGCTTTTCGAAAGTTCCAGTTTTTCTCGGCCGGATTCGCTAAGAAACTTCATTAGCGACGATCCTTTCACTCAAAACTTACAGGCATGTACAGATGGGCAAGATTTAAGTCATAAACTTTCTGCTAGGTCAATGTCGGAGCATTTATCTGCAGCAGCACGTTTTATCAAGCGCTGCTCCGATTTATTTTCCAGCCTACGCTCCTTTTCCATTATGACGCTTATCTATGTATATGAGTTGCTTCTCAGAACGAGAATCTCATTAAAAAAAAATGTAGTGAGCGATTAGAACTGTATGCCTATATTTCTTTTTCAAGGGACGCTTAGTAATTAATATAGCGATCTTGATTCGAACATAAACATTCTCGTAAAAATTACGATGAAGCTTGCAAGTAAAATCTCTGTCACTTTTACCTGGATTTTTAACGATTGGAGAAGCTTCGTAATTTAAAAAAAAAAAAGCTCTGACAAAATTCCGAGGATTTGCTCGTAACAATTACACAGATTTTCTCGGCAAAAATTAGGCAGCTTTTCTTCGGAAAATTTTTAATATTCGCGAAAAAATTACAGTGATTTTACGTAAAATATTTCGAGTGCTTGCAAGCGTTTTTTCATGGAATTTTAACAAGGAACTTCCGCGAGAAAAAAATTCTCAGTTTAGTGCACAATCTACATTAAAATCTAAGAAATCTTGCCTTTACATTTATTCACAGGACGTATCGCATTTACGTTATTAATTCATCCCATAAGGCATAATTTAAAACGAAAGCAATAAAACATTTTATGAAAAATCTATCAATCAAGAGAAAGTTTTAATCGTATCTCCAAACTCCATTCTGCACTGTCCACTTCGAATTTATAAATTCGTTTTCTCGGCTCTGAAAGCTCGCTAAAGTAATTAATCCATCCGAGTCTAATTATTCTTTGGCGCGTAAAAATAGAGGAAACAGTCCAATCTACGTGGTATGTGGTGAACTAAAAAAAAGGGGGGAAAACGCGACGAGCTCAACGACTGCATCGGCGCGCATCCGCGCGGCTCTGTCGAATCTGTTTCGCCGAAGCAGGAAGTCTGCTTACGTAAAGGCTAATGACTGACCGGCGACGAGCGGATTAGATCGAGGGAAAATCGGCGTGCGCTTCAACTTTTAAAATTGATGACGGCGAAAAGTACGATCGCTTCCGAGCGCGGACGATTGATCGATAACGAGGCGCGTTAATTGAGAGAACGCGCGAGAATCGCAAGACGAATGAATTTTTCGCGCCGGATTTACGCAATACGAAAGCTTTTTTCGGGGGTTTGACGTTCGGTCGGTTCATTATTTTGCCTTTAGCGGATGATGAGCAAGAAATATGCACTTTTTTTTATAACTTTTTTGGGAAATCGATCGATAAGGTATTGTTTCTTATTTTTTTTTTTAATATCTTGTGTTTATGCTTGATAACAAATTACGGGATGTTTTGGATGATTTGTACACGAAAATTGTACAGTGTACCATTGTAAATTTTTTAGTAAAATTGAAAGTCATTAATCAGTGAAATTAGTAGTTTTTTAGAATTAGTGAAAAACTACTAATATTAACGGGAATTGTTGTATTTAATTAAATAACTACTAATTTTTAGCGAAATATCAATAATTGCAGTGTAATTGCAGTTCACTTAGTTCAATTGTAGATAGTTTAGATTTTATATCGGCAATCGTCGAAACAAAGATAAGACAACACCGAAGCAGCCCAACTCTCAGCAGATTGTACTCGTCGTAGGGTTAAGCTCGCACCTCTCCGATGAATTCCTCGCATTCGAAAGTGACATTCAACGTGACTCGTGCTTTGAAAGATTTTTTTCTTTATTCCACCCAATGTTTGGTTTTGTCCGCGCGATGATTTATTCGAGTTTGATGACGTAGCTTTCCCCCCCGAGAAATTGTTGCGGAATTCACTCGAAAAATTATCCGAGCACGCTGAAAAATCGGCGCCTGCGTCGGTATTGAATCGTCGAAATTTAAAAGGCCATTGTTGCTGCCCATAACCGTTTCCTAAAACGCGGCAATCTTCGTTCGGGCCTGCTGGGATAATCGCCGCGTAGTCTGAGCCGCGATGATGACTGTTACTTAATAACAATAAAAATTAATTGTAACTACGGAGAAAGTTGCCCGCAGTGCGGAGCAAATCTCGGCGCATTTTCACCGATTTGAATGCGGCCAAAGCTTATCGCGCGGCATCGATATTCTGGCAAACACCGAACCATTCCGGACCGCAGTATAATCTCGCAATTCAAGATGTAAATTTTTTCTGTGTTGAACGTAGTTTTTCTGAAAATCTCTAATGTTATGTTGTTGAAAGAGAAAAAAAAGGGTGAGAGAGAAGTACGTTATCGTACAAATAAACAGATGAAAAAAGTGTACGTTTGTGTTAATTTAATTTTTTTTCTAATTTTAATTTGCGGATGTTAAAACCTATTGTTTCTTTTCTGAGGCTTCCGCAGTAAATTCTAACAGTGAAATAATAAAATGTAAAAAAGTTAATGAGTAAAATAACACTTTACATGCCATTATTAATTCAATAAATAAATAATTTTAATTATTAAAATTTAAATCTAGCATAACTAGATTATTCAGACTATACTACATGAATTTCTTTTTACGCAGGCTTGAGAAAAGAAAGAAGAGATCTCAAAGGACTTTTTTTTTTGCAAAAATTACCTCTACACAGATTTCAGATGTCGCTCATATTTTTCCCCTATATAAATTAAGCTTTCGATTATCCATTTCACCTCAACTTTTCAGGTATCAGATTTAGAGCACCATGTGAACTGCAGGATATGAAATTAAATCGTCGCTTTTTTTCGAACGAACAGGCGTAAAAGGTTAAAGACATCCAAGAAAAATCCTATCGCTATACGAAATAATAATCGAAACTCGATCCCCCTGCGCTTGCGTTACACCGATTTCGCAAGCGCCTCTGGTTCGCAGTTTTTGAGCGGCGATCAACACAACAGGGGAACAAAATTCGCCTGCGAACGATCGCTTTACATTTATATATATATACGCACACACGTAATCTATATATATATATACACACGTAATCGCTGTATAAATGTACGTACAGGTAACCGGTATAATATAAACATACGTACAAATATCTATAGACGTAATCGCATATCAGGGAGAGGGAAAGGGAAGTCTCGATTTTCCCGCTGGCGAGATAAAACTCGCCAGGCGGGCACGAAATTTCAAAACACAAAAGAAAACGCTTTCAAAAGTCTCTCGCGCGCACATCGACGTTCACGACTCAATAACCGCTCATTAATAACGAAACTCGCGTGCGCGCGAGAGGCGCCGCCGCGAGACAAAAGCCGCGGCTTGAAAAGAGAAGTGGGAAAAAAAAAATCTGAAAATCACCGTGCGAGCGAGCCCGCCGTCGACTTTTTAAATCGCCGGGCGCCTCCTCGTTTCATTATTCATGAAATAAATCGCGAGACCCGCAAGAGCGTCGCTCCCGTCCCCCTTCTCGGCGCCCGCTTAAAAAAAAAGGGGAAGCCTTTTCTTCGCGTCTAAGCAAGCGTGCACTTAGGTATATATATATATACATACCTATGGCGGTTTTCCGGGGGGAGGCTAGACCGCGTGTGCAATGACCCGATTATCAGCCGCGAGGATAAAGTTGTGCCTTCCCCATTATGTACGTCTCTCTCTCTCTCTCTCTCTCTCTCTCTCTCTGTCTCTCTTGCCTCGGCAGAGTGTACGAACAACGGTTCTGGCATTCCACGACGGCTGATTCAGGCGGCCGCGTCCTTTGACTTGGCCGATGAGCGGGAGTGAGAGAGAAGGAGAGAAAAAGAGAGAGAGAGGGGAGGCGGAGAGCTATAGGGATTCTCTGGCGCGGATTGCGGTATGTACGGTTACGCCGAGTCGAGTCTACGGGTCAAGGCCTTTTGCAGCGAGTGCGCGCGAGCGGCTTCCTTCTCTCTTTCTTTCCTTTTTTTTTCGAGTTGCAGCTCCGAGCGCCGAGATTCCTTTACCATCTCCCCTCCTGCTTTGCACCGCCTCGCTTTTCCCTTTTTAACTTGTTTATTGCTTGAATTTTTTTTTCTTCTTTTTTGCTTGCGCGACGATCGACAATTTTGCAGGTGATTAAGTTGCGTTTGTAATTTTCGCGTGGCTTGATTTCAGATAGGATGCTTAGATATTTCACTGGAAGGTAATGATGGGTACTCTGCGCTTGGAGTTCGAGTGTGCAAGTGTTAGAAAAGAAAATTCTGAAGTGCGCGCTCTTTATCGCGTCGAAAATTCTTAGCGAACAGAATGAAAGTAATCACAAGCTTTGGAAAAAAGGGCTAATAATAGCGAGACCATTTTACTTTAAATTACTCGACGTGTTGAAACGTTTACGAACATTTTTTATAACCAGTGCATCAGTTTTGTGATAATTAGAAATGTTTAAACAATTTTATATGTTTTTTTTTTTAAATTGTGTTTAGTTCCATTTTACTGCAAATTCATGTTATTTTAATACAGCTTACAAATTTTAGATAGATCAAATAAACTCAAATTTGCAGAAAAGCTAAAAGCTACTAATAAATTTAAACAAAAATGTTGGAATTCGGATAAGTATTAGAGGCTTAAAGTTTCTACCTGGACTGTAAATTTACTTACTTTATAAAGCGATACTATTTGATAAAAAGAGTTATAAAATTATTTAACTGTTTTTATTGCAACAATATAAAAGTCACATGCAATATAATATAAAAGGTATATCAATAATTTATTATTATCATTATTTATAGAAATTTTAACGCAGCCTCCTTAATCTTGTACGCCTATAACCGCGATAGCTTTAGCTCCGATCTTTCTTGTCTTTATCATTTTAGAAAGTATCCTGGGTACTAAATAAAATTGGCTGAATTTATACGGCAACTTAATTTCCAGCCGGAGAAAAGCATTTGGTATTCATAAATACACAAAGCTCTCGCAAATTATTTACCCGGCCGTACGAAAGTAATTTTACGAGTTCATTGTGCGCTCAGTGGGTTTCCCGCTGAATGCATCATAACCTTTCGATTTTTACCGCGTCGATTCATTCAAACGCGCATTCCACCTGCTCGCGCGCTCACCTTTTCCTTTTCTCTCCTTTTTTTTTCGGAATTTCAAATGCAAGTAAATAGGCTCACAGAACAGCGGTGCACCGTTTGCCGCGTCCGATTGAAATAGAAGGCAAATTTGCATATTAAAGCGGGGTATCGACCCGCGAACTTATATACATAGCTAAATTCGATTTCTTCATCTCACGCGGCTAAATTGCCCGATGTGCTTTTACCTCCGCGTTTTTCTACTTCCGCTCGCCTACTTTGTGTCGTATCCGCGGGCTTATGATCCTCTTGTTTTTTTTTTTTATCCCCCCTCTTCCCTCGAGCACTTTCACGCGCTCTAATTAACACCGTCCAAAAAAAAAACGTGAATTCCTGTGTGTCAGGGATCCGAAAGCCACGGCGAATGTCGGATGTTCTAGTTGCAGCGGTGAATTTTTATTTTCGGCGACGCGAAAAAAAAAATGTTAATTGTTGCTTTGTTCTTGCGCGGCTTCTCTCGATTTTTCCACTCGTTCACTTTTAAGTTTTCGACGTCGTTTTCTCGACGATGGAAGAAACGAAGCTCATACACTTTCTATACGCGTACCTTAAAAATTTTTTTCCCGTTTCATTTTTCGAGTAGATGATCGCTGCCTGCATTTTTATCTCCCCATCTAATTAGATTAGTTTTTCGCCTTTTTTTTTAAACAAGAATTCCCCTCATCAACTCGCCTGCTTTCACCAAATTTTAATTAACTCCGGTAATATTCGTGAACATGATTTTTCACTTTTGTACCATTAGCCAAGCTCTCTATTATTCAAAAAGATAATAAAGTGCAATGTATTTTCCACGAGTCCATTTGCATAAATAACCAGCGACGCTGGCTTTTCGCAACGTATTCCCCTCAGCAGCAACTAAAAATGTATATTAATAGCCAATCGACTCTCTTTACTTCTAAAAATAAACGCAAGTGAAAAAAGAAGAAGCCGCGGTAGCAGCGACAACAAAAAAAAAAAACGAGATAGAACCGTCTTATAAAAAAGTCATCGCCGCAGAGAGAGAAAGAATTAAATCTTTCAGCCGCGGGCATCGGCCAGGAAAAAAAAGTCGATACTCGCATTGAAAATGGCGTTGAGCAAGCCCCCCACGACGCTTTTTCCGCGTTCATCAATGGCAGGATTTATCGAGCCCTGACCTTCCGCGCTCTCCGCGTAACGTGCAATTATCTTGCGCGCGAGCGCGCGCTCACGTCAAAGCACCGCCGCGACGCGGGGAAGCACTTGACACTTCTCCTTCCTCGGCGAGCGGCTCGCCGCCGCGTAGAAAGTGTCCCGTCGCACATGCACGCACCTCTCGAACTCGCTCGATGATTTATCGACCGCCGAACTTTCCCGTCCTGTCGTTTTTCCGAGCCCTCGTTTCCCTCCGCTGAGTTTCTTGGCTTTAATGCAGAAAAGAACTCAATCCCTCGGAGTAAAAGTCTATTTGTTGAACAAATGTTATGAGACCTGTGCCTCGGCGTATATGCACTGAAAAAAAAGTATAAGAAATCGAAATCGATGTTTAGTTGTTTCAATTAATATTTGATTGAAACAAATAAATTTTGGTTGAAACAAGTA